>PVKN010002117.1:0-44854 GCA_004027915.1 Capromys pilorides
AATTAGTTTTTTTAAAAAAAACTTTCTGAAAGGTTAGTAAGAGACTATTCAAACAGCTTTTTATGAATAATTTGTAAATTCATATTTTCTTGCTAAGTTTAAACAAATTATTCTCTTTGCCTATGCCTTAATTTCTCCATAAAATTAGTACACTAATTTTCACTTTATATTTACTTCCAGAAAGAACTGTAAGTTCAAGCACAAAATAAAAATAGAAATAAAACAGGAAAAATAAACCACTTGCGTTTACACACAAAAAAAAATGAACTCATTTCAGGAAAAGAAAAACTTGTATAAATCTATCAATACTAAATGTATTGAGATACCATGAGACTAATACAAGTTACCTTTGGCCTCTACAATGACAAGAGGTACTCCAAGTGGTGGCCATTGGCTTCCAATTTATTATCAGTACAGCAAACTGCTGCTTTGTAACCTTGGTGTTGAGGTTGCTGCACCTGCGTTTTCATTTCTTCTTTAAGGGCAGCACGGCAGGTCTTCCGTGGTGTACAGATCCCCTGGGGTCCACCTTGTGAGGGTAACACCATCTGCTAGGAAAGCGTCATACTATTTTTCTTTTCCTGAAGTGTGTATATACTTTGGTGGCCTGTGTGTGTAGCAGATCACAGCTCCTGTGTTGTAACGTGCTGGCGCTGTGAGAATGAAGGAACCTGCTTTACTCACCTTAAAGGACATAGCACTTCCTGCCTCCTTTGTTGTTTTCTCTTTTTTCTTCCTTTTTATTCCTTCAGTGATTCCTAGCTCTCCACATCAGTGAATCTAACTGTGCATTAGATTTTCAGGGTAAAGGATTCAGGAAAGAGGAGAGCAAACTTGACCCTCATAGCTTCTTCATGCCTGAGACTGTAGACCCAGCAGGCTCACTGCGTTTCTGTTTGTCTAGATATGAGCCACTGATGCTAAGAAAGCCTGATCGCAGGCGGAGCACAACCCAGACGTGGAGTTTCCGAGAAGGAAAACTGACCTGTGGCTTGCATGGGTTGGTTGTTCAGGTTGGTGACTTCTGACATCCACAGCTGCAGCGTGCGCAATAGAGGCTTCTTTGAAGCAGGGCCTCAATAAGTGATAAATTGTCAAATGGAAGAAAAAATGTGTAGAACTGTTGAAATATAGACATTGTTTAGAAAAAACTAAAAGAAATTAGACCCCCTAGATGGTCCATCCAGTCACAGAACGGGCACTTGAAATGAAGAGACATTTCTTAAAAGAAGTAATACAGTCAGGTGTGGTGGTGCATGCCTGTAAGCCCTGGGCTTCGGAGGTTGGGGTAGGAGGATCACTGCAAACTGGAGGCTGGACTTGGCTCCATAGGGAGATAGTGAGTTTAAGGCCCACCTGAATTACTAGTGAGACCCTGTCTCAAGAACAAAAAACCAGGACAACTGCATAAGAACCAGGCTGAAACAGCTGTCATCAAAGATTCAAAGAAGAACAAATGCTGGCGAGGTTGGGAGTAGATAAAAGAACACTTCTACATTGTTGGTGAGGATGCAAACTAGAACACTTGGGAGACCAGTGTGGCGAGTCATCAGAAATCTAAAAATAGGACTTCACTTTGAGCCCGCAATACCCCTTCTGGGTATCTTTTCAAAAGAGCTAAAGTCATCCTCCTGCCTGATGCAGGCGTTCCATGTTTATGCCAACACAGTTGGCAATAGCTAAGTCACAGAAATAGTTTATACGCTCATCAACTGATGAGTAGATAAAGTAAGGTTGGTGTGTACATGATGGAGAAATAGCCAAGAAGAAAGATAAATTTGAGTCATTTGTAAGAAAATGGGTGAATGTTAAGACCACAGTACTAAGTGAAGTAGAGAAGCTTAAGTACTGCATGGTTTCTTGAATATGAGAAACCCAAAATGTTAGTAATTCAAAGAGCCAAACACAAGAGAAATAGAAGAGACCATGTTAAGAAATAGGAGTAGAGGGCCGGCCAAGTAGCTCAGCAGATTAAAGTGCCTGCTTAGGCAGATGCAGAGGCCAGGAGCTTGATCACACACACACACACACACACCATGCGTTGTGCTGTCCCCACCCCTGAGATGTCCTGAAATGGAAGAATCACTATGAGTCTGATCAGTGTAGTGAGACCCTATAGACCTAATGTACTAAATACATACATTAAAAAAGAAAAGAAAAAGGAAAAGAAATCAGAGTAGACACTGCGCAGACTGAGAAGACCTGGGGAAGAGGGAGAGGCCAGAGGGAGTTGAAAGACCACTGCGTGATGTGTGTGTGCATCAGTTCCCAAGCTGCATGTCCTCGCTGTGCATAGCAGACATATACTATGAAATTAAAAATAATAATATATAATATTGTGACTGATGTCCTAAGGAAATATTTATTGCTGACAGGATTAAACAAAAATACTGTTAAATGGGGAGAAAACGATCGTCAAGCATTACATACTCTGTCATTCCACGTTTGCTTCTGGACTGTCACGAAGCTTGTTGTATACCTTAGAGGGGAGGTGTTTGTGAAGGTGGTGTACAGCAGGAGTGTTGGGACTCTTGGGTATGGGGTGTTTTTTTGCTGATGACATAAATTGCCTCTGTAATTTTTAAAAGAAGGAAAGAAAAGTATCTACTAAGTGCCGGACACTGAATCAGATGGCTAGTTTAGACCTACAGGGTTAACGTTAGTGTCTTCTGTAGCACACTGTAGCAGATGGTGAGCATTCGTGGCCTCTAATTGTAGCAAATGTCAGAATCAAAATTGCCGGACAGTTTCTTCTGTCTTCAACTCAACCTCCCAGGTACTTTATAAGCAAATAAGTTTTTGGAAAATTACCCAACATTTAGATATTTCTGTCCTCTCCAGTGTTAGGCTTGGAATGAGAGATACTACGCATTGAGATGAACACACGGAACTAGGAGGTTTAAGCATGTAGCAGAAAACACATGTGACTGTATGCCCTTTTGCCTCAGCCTAAGGTTTTACCTAAGAAATAAATACTTGGCCATCAGGCCCTTGATGGAGAACAGTTAGTCTGTCCCTGGTGGAAGTCAGGCTGTGCTTCTCTATAGGGAGATTGTAGTCCAAGCCTCTGACTGCTATTTGGTGAGATTTATTTTCTTTATCTCCATTGCCCTGAGCTTTTTTCATCAAAGGCAAGCTGCTTACTTATACGAAGCACACATCTGGAATGGATTTGTGATTTTCAATTAGCAATACAGTTGCTAGAGGCAAAGGAGGGCTTGTCATAATTGGTGGGTTCCGGGTCTGACCCTGACTTTACTTCCAGTTTATTTCCAAAACCCATGTAATTCCGCTTCTCTTGGAGCATTTTCCTTCTCCCAAATCCCTTTCTGTTGTTTGTTGTGTTTTTGAATTTATTTCATCATTTCTTTCCTTGTGAATGACCCCATAATAACAGTATTCAGCCGAGTAGATTGTGTTTTGGTTAGGGAAATAAGCTTGTTTCAGACTTACTATGCTGCATAAAGTAATTGAAGGCATTAAAGTATTTCCTGACACTGCTTCCTTTGGTTGTGTGTGCACTTTCTAAACTTACAACAGTCATAAAGAGCTTCGCCTATATTGAAACCTGTTGTGCAAACCCGGCTCAGGATTTCCTTTTTCTTATTCAGCGTTTAAAAATCAACAAATGATTCAGATGTTCTTTGTGCTTGTCCTTTTTGAGCCTGACGTACTCCCACAGGCCTGTCCTAGAGACAAGGCTTCATGTGGAGCCTACAGTGAGAATGCGCTTTTCTCTAAAGGTTGGCATCTGGTGCTAGGCCCAGCACTACGTTCCATATTAGAATAGGCACCAACTTCAGAACATTTGGGTTGGTTTTTCAGTCATTGGCCTTTCGAGGGAGGTTTTCAACTCTAGAAGTTTCTCCTTGTTGAAAATTTGAGTAATAGTAATGTTTTATTCTGAGAATATTTCAGGTATTTAAACGAATCCTAATGAGGGTACTCACAAACAGTGCTTCCTTTGGCTACTCTTACAAGGTTTTCTTTTTAAATGACTAGAAGTTATTACTTGGCAGAATAAAACTAAGGTATTCTACTCACAGAATTGGCTCTTTACTCTAGGTATTTATATCATCTCCAAATTCATGCGTTTTACTTACATAACTGTACTATTTTTTACCATCTGTGGAGCTGAACAAAAAGTCGATGCTTTTTAGGTCGATCTTGAGTTTCCAAAAAAAGAATTTAAGTTTAGTAAACTGTTCTAGGTGGTGTTATCAAAGTTGCTGTTTTTACCTTTTCTTATGTCTTTACGCCAATGTGTTTTAGGCCAAAGGAGGACTTTCCGGTTTGTTCGATGGAGCTGAAGTTGTTCTTGGTCCTGACACATCTATGGAACTTTTGGGGCCAGTGCCGCCTGAGCAGCAATTTATTAACCAAAAAATGAGGCCTGGCTCTGGAATGCTGTCCATCAGAGTCATCCCCGATGGGCCAACAAGGGCACTCCAGGTGAGTGCGCACCCGTGCGCCGCACACGTCCTTCCCGGGCATGCGATTAGCCAGTCACTCACCGAGTATTTAGCGAACATAGTTGTGCTGAGGATATGGGATCTTATCTGTAAAACAGGGATAGATATATGGCACTGAGTTGTTATGGAAGTTAAAATAGAAATATTTTGCTTAAATATAAGCAAAATACACGTAAAATGTAATATAAAAGTATAACAAAGAAAATAATGCTAACAATACATATTCGTATAGTGGATGTTATTATTATTAGACTAATATTTAAATAATTGACCTAAGAATAAAACTTAACAAAAAGATGTAAGGTACCTAAGCAGACAGTTAAAATGTGTTATGAGAGTGGGAGTAGAAAGCGTAAAGGAAGCTATGTGTTCCTGGATTTGGAGGTCAGGTGAGCTTCATCTGAGAGAGGGTGCTTAAGCCGAGCCCAAAAGTTCTCTGGACTTAACCAGATAGAGAGGGAACAGCAGGGGCCTTTGCTTTCAGTAATGAGCATGCTCATTCAGCAATTACTTCGCAAGCAGTTATAGAGCCAGGCACAGCTCTAGGCGCTGAATAGTCAGACCCTGTACCAAATGGAGTTTTGCATACTTTGTGGGGTTTTTTGTTTGTTTATTGTTATAATAATAATAATAATACTTATTATTATTTTTGGTCTTTTTGAGACAGAGTCTCACTATGCGGTCAGTTCAGTCTGGGCTTGAATTCACTTTTGTAGCCCAGGCTGGTCTCGAACTCACACTGATCCTCCTACTTCAGCCTTCCAGGCACTGGAATTACAGGTGTGCACCACCATGCCTGGCTTAGAGTTTTGCATACTTTGACCTGAGCTATAATTATAGGTCACCTGGAGATGAGCTTGAGCTGCAATTCTCACACCTGTGTGAGACTCTCAAGGTCCGCAGTGCGAGTTCGCTGGGTAGACTTAGAACCACATCTGTCGTTATTACATAAATCTTACCATAGTGCTTTGGAAACACTAACTTCCATAACGTTTCTGGACAAATAGTGCAGGGTTTTCTGTGTGTGTATGTGACTGCAGATTGAACCTAAGACCTCGGGCGTGCGAGGCAAGTACCTTAAACTGATCCACATCCTATCCACTTTTTAAATTTCATTTTGAGATAGTGTGTTGCTGAGTTTCTCAGATTGACCTTGAACTTGCAATTTTCCTGCCTCAGCCTCACAAGTAGCTGGGATTCCAGTTGTACACCACTGTGCCTACCCATATAGACTTTTGACCTACACAGTTGGCATGAGTTAGAGTGGATTCCAGTGTGGATGCGTGAGTCCTCTTTATTTGGTGTTTTGACTTCAGATAACAGATTTCTGCCAGAGGAAAAGTGATCGTTCATCATATGAAGTGGATGAACCTCCTATTACTGAACAAGAACTGCAGAAACTAAGGAATCCAGATACAGAGCAGGAATTGGAAGTAAGTTTTAATGCTAGTATTTATTTCCTTGATTATCACTTTGTTGAGAACTTTGCTGTGTGGTTTTCTGTTTTCTTTCTGAAATTCTAATGATGGGTTTTGATTCACTGTGTTTACTGTTATTGCAACATGAATATGTGACTGTGTTATGTAAATGATAGCTAAAGTTTATGTGGGATCCAAGTGCAACAAATGTTGCTCCTGAAAGGTGACGAAAAAAGATGCAGGCTAGACAACTTGGAATTTAAGGAGGAGTTAAAGAATAAGTGCTTAGTTACTTTCTTGTTGCTAGGACAAAAACCCAACACTCACAAAGGTACAGGAGGAAAAGTTTATTTTAGTTCATAGTTTGTAGAGGTTTCAGTCCATAGTCAACTGATTCCAGGAAGGGGCATGGCAGGGGAGAAACACTCCATGGAATGGCAGGCAGGAAGCAGTGTGGCTTCCTTTTTCCCTTAAAACCTACCGTGGTATCAGTACACCCAAGGTGGGCCTTACCTCTTTGGTAAGTCTGTCATCAACACTCAGAACCATGCTGAACCAATCAGTGTATACCATCAGTATCTTATCACCTACCTGCCATCTAGTATCACACACCCGTGATCCCGCGATCTAGTCATTCTTCAAAGCTATACCTATGAAAGAAAATTAGGCTTATTTTGTTCTAGGTAACGCTTAATTTTTTTCTTCCATTTTTCTTTTTTGGCATTGGAAGGATGACAAAAAATTTATAAAAGAAGACAAGACCATGAAAAGACACAATTTACTTGGTGCTTATTTAATGTTTTTTTTTTGAAAATCAAGTGTCTGTATGTGAAGTGCTCTGTCAGGTACTATGGAAGTACCTTGAATACCCTACTACAAGCTTGTGTCCTAGCTAGGGAGAAAGATTCCACATCAATTACATTCCTGTGACGCAGGCTGTCCACAGTCCTCTGCTCGAGTTATCAGCATGCACTCTGGAGTTCTTGTGGAATGGAGTCAACCAAGAAAGCAAAGGTTCCGGGGCAGCGATTGCATTGGAGCCAAAAGGCTGACAGCAGGACTCTCTTCAGGCGTTTTCCCCTGCTCAGAATCAGGAATAGGGAGACTTAGAGCTCTTTGCTTCCTTGTACTCCCAAGAACTATATTTCAAACAATCAGTGGGCCATGTTTTGATTCCTTTTAGGTGCTTGTGAGGCTAGAAGGTGGAATTGGTGTGTCCTTAATTAATAAAGTCCCAGAAGAACTAGTTTTTGCAAGTCTTACAGGGATCAATGTCCACTACACACAGCTGGCAACCAGTCACATGCTTGAACTCAGCATACAGGATGTACAGGTAAGGGAGGAGAATCAGAGTTGATATCTCTTTGTTTTCTTGCTGAAAACCCAAGTGGATTTAATGTTTGGTATTCTAATAATACTTTATTCTTTTGGAAGAAATACCATGTGACATTCAAAAAAATCCCCCTATGAGATGAAATGTGTCTACTTTTGTCTCATTCATTAATTTTTCTATCCAGTATAATTCTCAATATAGTAGTTGATACATAAATCACACAAGTAACTCAGTCAAGGCAACACAAAGTTAGGAGACCCATGACTTTCTGTCTTACCATAGGAAAAGGAACAGAAAATGCAGAGCCCTGGTGAGTAGATGACTTGGAAAAGAAAAACAAAGCAGGACCAAGTCCAGAGCATTCAAGGCAGCTAAGTGTATGAGATAGTGTTCCTGAGAGGAGAGAGATGGAGAAAGAAAACCCTACGGAGGATTCCCCTAGATTCTGTCTAAGAGTGTTGATCTGTGTAAGGCACCTGCTCATCTGAAAGGTCAGCGGGCACAGTGCCTGCTACTCACACAAGGCTGCAACTGTACTTATTTCCCCTGGGCAGACTTAAGATTTATAGAGACGCTGGGGAGACCCTTGCCTCCATTATGAATAAGGCCCAGGCTGCTCTGGTCTTGCCAGGTGAATCCTAAAAGGAGGTACCTGAAAGGCCTGCTGTCTTCAAGTAAATTAATTCTATCCCTGTTCACGATGTATCATAGTGCAAAATACCCAGCACCCAAAAGGGTAAATTTCACAGACTGAGGTCCTGTCAGAAATTATCAGTGTGTAAAGGAACCAGAAAGCACACTCTGTGGTGAAGAGACCAAGGCATCAGGATTTCAGCAGACACTAAAACAGTTAACATGACTGAAATTCCGTATCTTCAAAAATTAAGCAGAGATCTGGAAAGCATAAAAACATGCAGACTTTTGGAAACTAAAATAAATGAAAATTGCTCTGGATGGGATGTAACATATAGCCTTGAAGAAAACTACAGTTGGTTTTCCACGTTTCTGGGCACCACATCTGAGAGTTCACACAAGCTCCCATCAAGATATTTTAGAAAAGAGTGAGTTTATGCAGACCTTTTCCTTGTTATTATTTCTTAAACAATGCAATATAACAACTAAGCAGTATTAGAAGAAATGTAGAGATGATTTAAGTATTTGGGGGACTATGTATAGATTATATACAAGAACTACATCCTATTATGTATGAGACTAGAATGTCTGGATTTTAGTATGTATAGGAAGTCCTAGAACCCATCCTCCACTGCTATTGAAAAAACTTAATGCCCAGGAATATCATAATCAAATTACTCAAGCCAATGATTAGGCAGGTAGAGGGGAAAAATAACATGTTATGTAGGGAACAGCAAAGATAAGGATGATGACAGATTTCTTACTGAGAACAATACCCCTGGAGCAGGTGGGGAGCCCTCTCTTTAATGGACTGAGAGTTGGGGGGAAACTGCCATTCTAGAATCATGTGCAGCTTGTTCTCTAACCACATGCAAGCACAGTAGAGAGAAAATAAAAGGAAGGCGACTGGAAAAATCTCTGAACATTTGGAAACTAGAATACTTTTAAATAATTTATAGATCAAAGAGATAATCAGAACAAAATTAGACATCGGGTTAAGTAAAAACACAGCACTTCAAGTTTGTGGAATGCACAAGGGCAATTTGGGGAATCTGTAGCACTAGACATTCCAGTAGAGAAGAAGGGTCTCGAAGCGGTGAACTTCAGTCATTTTAGGAAATTTGAAAAAGAAGGAAGAAATTAAAAAGATCATAGCAGAGATCAGTGATCTAGATAATCTAGGATCACAGAGAAAAATCGGTGAATCTGAAGTCGATTCTTTAAGAAGATCAAGAAAATTAACAAGCTTGTACCAAACTAGTCTCATCAGGAGAAAAAGGACAGATGGATGTGTGCGTGATGCCAGGGGCCGGCCTGGCTTCTCCTCTTCCCTGCACGCGTCACACAGTTCCAGCCAGATCAGCAGAGCAGTGCTGAATCCTTTTCAGAATGATTTTTTCTTTCATTGTGTACCACATCATGTCCTGTTGTTGAGGACAGATCGGAACTGAGTATCTTATTGCTATTACCCTTTGTGCTGTGTATTTTGACTTGATGGAGGGTATCCATTTGCTAGTTCTTTATAGTTTCTTTAACTTTATATTTTATTTTAATTAAAAAATTTCAAGCCACATACCTCGTGATTTGAGGTGTGCTGCTAATAACAGAAGATGAACAGATTTGAAGGTTTACTGTTTCGGCAGTGCTATGGGAAAGAACTTCTTAAAACTGGAAAGCCAGGGGTGGTGGTGCACACCTGTAATCCCAGCACTTGCTAGGCTGGAGCAGGCTGGTCCCTGCTAGTTCTAGGCCAGGCTGCGCTACATAGTGAGACACTGTCACAGACAGACAGACAGACAGACAGACAGACAGGAAAACCCAAGTACCATTCCTAGGGAAAACTGACACTAAGAAGCAATTACTAATCCTCAGTCTAACTTGAACAGAGTATGCTGTATCTGAAAAGTGTGGAACATTTCAGATTTTGGATTTTTAAAAAAATTTTTTATTTTCTGTCTTTTTGAGATAGGGTCTTGCTATGCATTTCAAGCTGGCCGTGAGCTCGCTTTTGTAGCCCAGGCTGATCTCAAACTTGCACTGATCCTCCTGTCTCAGACTCCCAAATGCTGGGATTACAGGCATGCGCCACCACGACTAGCAGATTTTGGATTTTTTCAAATTTTACTTTTGGAATATTTATGTATATAGCATGACATATTGGGGAGTGGATCTATATACATGCAGTTTGTTTATGTTTCTGTATATACAGTCTGAAGAAAACTCTATACAATAGTTTTAATAATTTTGTACATGAAACAGAATTATTTGTTTCATGAAACAAAACCATTTCATGGTGTGGAGTTTTCCCATTGCAGTATCTTATTGGTGCTCAAGACGTTTTGGATTCTGTTTTTTTTTTTTTTTTTTTTTCTTTTTGTGGAACTGGGGATTGAACTCAGGACCTTGCACTTGCCAAGCAGGCACTTGTGCCCCTGAGCTGTCTCCCCATCCCCAATGTTTTGGATTCTGGAGCATTTAGGATTGCAGAGTTTTAGGCTAGGAATGCTCCTCCTGTACCTGAGGTGTGGTGAAAGGACAGTAGGTGAGGTCCTTGCTGCCAGCCCGCATACTGGACAAGTTACGTCGTGGCCTGTTCTCTCTGAGCATCAGGTGTGTGCCAGTGGGCTCTGGGGACGCAGCTGCCCAGAGGACATGCACTTCCCACTCACCTGGAACTCTGCCTCGGGAGGAAGTGAGCGGTGCGGAGCAGTGGCAGTTGCTGTGAAGGGTGAAGGCAGTGGGTCCTGAGGGCTCCCTGAGGGTGTGTGGGCTGAGCTGTCTCTAACCTGGGGGAGGAGAATGAACATACCACGGGAAAGGCTTAGGCAAAGTATTGCAGGGAGGCTCACCGACCCTGAGGAAGGATGGACTCACCTCAGATGGACGAGAAGCAGTGGGGAGGTGGTGTGTGGATGATGGCAGGCCTGGAGGCGAGTGGTGTGTGACGAGGTTGGACCTCTGGTAGGACCCAGGCCAGGCAGGCCTCGAAGACTATGGTGAGAAGTTTGGTTTTACCCTGAGAGCGAGGGAAGCCACTGAAGGATATAAAGGAAGGAGAACGAATATGGCTTGATCAATAAGATCACCTTGGCTTCTGTATAGAGGATACGTCAAAGGGAGTAGGAATGGAGGTAGAAAAGGTAGCTGGGCCTGTCACCCTTCTCTCTGTACTCCGAGAGCTCACAGAAGGAGTGTGCGCACCAGCTGCTGCAGCACTGCTGTGCATGAGCCCACGTGACACCACGGAGAGGGCAGAGGAGCCAGAGGTCCTGCATCTGAACCCCGTCTTTCCCACATATTAGCCATGTGAATGTGATGGAGTAATTTCTGAGCTTTTCTATTTACTTGTGTATAAAATGAGTAGAATACCTTTCATGATGGGGTGCTTCTTAGTTACTTTCCTATCATTGCTGAAACAAAACACCTGACACCCAAAATTAAGGAATGAAAGGATTTTTAGCTCACAGTTGTAGTGGTTTCAGTTCCTAACCAAGCTAGCTCTGGAGCCGGTGAGATAGCTCAACAGTCTAAAGTGCCTGCCTAGGCAAGCTGAGGCAACTGCAGGGACCACGGTTTGATCCCCAGCACCACATGCTGCATCAGCCCCACCCCCAGGGCAGGCTGAGCTGGCAGTAACATACATATGTACATAAATAAATTTCATAACCAAGCTGGCTCTAAGGCAGGTTGGCCTGGCAGAGGGGAAACCATTCCTGGCTACGGAAACTACAGAAGATAAAAAGTAATAAGGGCAAAAAGAGAGGGTGAAGGCAGTGTCGGATGAAGGCAGGCCTCTTTCCCTCCGTTACGTTGTCCGCAGGCTTCCCAGTCTGGGGTGGGTGTGACACTCACATCCCCAGTCCCAGCACTTGACAGTGAACCAACTCTAGATTCACACACTCTAGGTTCAGTCACCTCCAGTGCCCCCACTTCCACTACAGCATGAGTCTTTGAGTGGCCATCCAGACACAAACTACAGTGGTGGTAGTGGGGATGTGGTCGGTGGTGTGCAGACTTCCTACCCAGGTCTCATCCGGTACCCAACAGATGGTCTCACTGCTTTCCTCTTCCCAGGGCGAATCTTGGTGTGAAGCAGAGAGCAGCAATAGCTGCTCTGCTGTGAGCCTGGCTGTAAATGTCTCTATGTAGCCCTGCCTCTGTGCTGGGCCTCGGGGCAAGGGCCATCCAGTTGTCTGACTCCCACTGCCTTAGTGTAGCATCCCTGAAGGAAGTTGGCTTTAGGACAGAGAACCATTCCTGGTGAATAGCCATATGAGCTACTGGTTCTCTAATTTTCATGTTCTTCATGGAATTTGGAAGGAGAGAGAGGTTTCCACAGCACAGTGCACAGGCTCAGGGACAGGCAGGCCCGGATTCAGACTCTAGTTTTGTCATTGATCTGCTTAAGCACGGGTCTCTCTCCTCAGCAGCTTCGTTTATGAAATGAGATCGTGTGCTGCAAATTTCCTTGAGGAAACATCAGCAGTACCCTAAGTCAGCTATATCCTGCGACTTGGCGAGGCAGTGTGTGAGGTGGCTGGAGTCTTGCCTGCCGGGCCATCCTCACATGATGCAGTTCTTTTCAGTTCTGTAAATAAATTTTTAATTTATAGATAAAAAATGTCCAGCGTGGTGTTTGAAGTATGTATCTGCTGTAGAACGGCTCAATTAAGCTAATTCGCCTGTGCATCTCTTCACACATAGCATTTCTGTGGCAGGACAACTTCACATCCACTCACCTAGTCTAGCTGCCATAGAAACCCCTCCAGTTATTCCTGCTGGTCACAGGGCTGATGTGTTTCCTCAGTTGCTGTTGAGCTGGAGTAGAATGACCAGCCCACTCTCTGAGGCACCCGCTTGCTTTGAGTCATCACTTGAAGGAAGCCATGAACACTTAGCAGCTGGTCTGTTTCTGTTACACCTTTTTGTATCCTAGGTGGACAATCAGCTCATCGGTACCACTCAGCCCTTCATGCTGTATGTGACTCCCCTGAGCACTGAGAATGAGGTCGTGGAGACCGGCCCTGCGGTGCAGGTCAACGCGGTGAAGTTCCCCAGTAAGAGTGCGCTGACCAACATCTACAAGGTGGGCTGCAGGGTGGGTCCACACTGCCTGGGGGGCTGGTTTGTTCTCTGGCAGCCACATCACAGAGCGGCTGTGCGGACGCCGGGGAAGTAGCTTCTTTAGTTAGGTCATGTGGGCTCAGTATATTGTTCAAGAGGATGGACCAGAACTCCTTTCCTTGGCACTTGGTATCACAGTTGGGTTTTCACTGACCTTGCAGGTGATTGTTTGATAGTACTGACTCCACAGGGGCTGTGATCTTTATTCATCAGAGTTCAGTCTCTGCAGGAAAGTGTAGCATGGTCTAGATTGTGCAGATGTAGTTTTAAAAGTTGAGAGATCCAGAAGACACTGGAAAAGACATATGAGGGGTCTGACCTTAGGATAGACATTCTGCTACGTAAGCTGCTGTGCCATGTACCAAAAGCAGCTGCAACAGCAGTGGTACATGCCGTCTTGCAGAGGGCCCCATGTCTGTGCTTGCTGTTACAGCAGCGAACTGGAGAGGCGGGAGCGAAGTAAAGGGCGCTTCTCGTCTTTCTGGCCCTTTATCACCAGTGCCTGTGAGACCAAGCTTGGCAGTAGCGCCAGCCATGAGCCCAGTCATGCAGCTCCTTAAACGAGCTGCCATCCGGCCGAGCACATTTCCATAAAGCTCGCCCACCACAGTGCGTCTGAAGCTGTAATCCTCACTAATGCGACCCAGCTGCTTTGGAAACGGAGCAACAGGGTGGTGAATTGCCTACTAAACATCTGGAGTTTTTGGTTAATTGTAACAGAGTAAAGAGAAGAAAGCTAGAGAGAATTTGGCACTATCATTAAGTCACATGAGTAAAGAATGTGTCATTGGGCGGGGGGGGCTAATCTTTTTTGTTTGCTTATTTTCGTGAGCTTATTTTGCTTATTTTGATGAGGCAAGGTCTCATCATTCTGCCCAGGCTGGTCTCGAGCTCCTTGGCTCAGGCGATTCTACCTTAGGCTCCCAGGGTGCTGGGACTACAGGTCTACTGCATCTGTCTCTTGGGGGACCTTCTTAATGATACAAATGGAAGTTCCTCTGTTGCTCACCGTAGGCTTTCTTTCTCTCTAGCATCTGTTAGTCACAGCTCAGAGATTCACAGTACAAATTGAAGAGAAACTGCTCCTCAAACTGCTGAGTTTCTTTGGCTACGATCAAGCAGAGTCAGGTAAATTTAAGTGTTTGATGTTTGTATCCAGAGGTAACCCATGACTGGTATATTTTAATCTATAAAAACAGGTGACCGCTGGATGTTTAGCAGGCTCCCTTTCTACTTTGTAGCCTGAGTGGGTTGTGGAGGTGGTTTCTCTGCTGTCCCTCCAAAGTGTTGGTTTTTATTTGGGTCGTATCCAGGAACTAGGCAGCTGGGTAGGCCTGGATATCCTGGAATAGCCAGCGGTAAGCAGTGTGCTGTTCCTCTGAGTTTCGCTTTTTTAAAAATTCATCTGCCCTAGTATAACAGAAATGATGTTAGTCATTTAGCAAATCACTTTGTTGCCTAACCTTTGTTTAATAAACAGACTCAGGGCCAAGAATCAGAAATCCCTGAGGCAGTTCCTTTAGTTTAGTTGAGGAAAAAAATAGGTTAATCTCAATTTAGTGACTTTTGACATCCTTACCCTTGTGACTTAATGTAATTATAAAGGTTTCTAGTTACTCTCTTTGGAGAACGAAATAAAATAAGCTGTTGAAAAGCCAACATTTCCAGCAGTACTACAGAAGGTTGTCTTGTTTTTTAGACAGGGTTGCACTGTGCAGTCCTGGCTGGCCTTGAGATCACTCTGCAGCCCAGGATGGCCTTGAACTTGCAGCAATCCTCCTGTCGTTACAGAAGTAGTTTAGCTGTTGTCTCCTCATTTTAAGTTCCTCATCCTAACCTTTGCTCTTGGTTTTAAGTGGATTTTTCAGGGCTGTGTATACAGCTTAGAAATCAATAATGCTCAGCCTTTTGAAACCTAAATAGGATAAGCTGAAAAAATGATAAGAAAGAGACTTTGTTTTTGTTCATGTTAACTAGAGAAGAAAATGACTGCAGATGTGTGTACAAATGTATGTACAGTGCAAGAAAACGACTTCTGTTCTTTTTATGCTAGATTTAGAGTTAAGCTTAATGAGTATTTGGGGATTGGCTGAGGATATCGCCCGTGGTAGAACTTGTGCCTATTAGCACATGCAAGGCTCTGGGTTCAGTCCCTGGATTGCAAAAGCAAAACAAAAGAATGAGGGAGGGGAGAACATTTGGGATGAAGAGCCAGATCCTGTCTGCTTAGTGCCGCTTCGGGCTGGGACTTACGTGTCCGTTTGTTTTCTGAAAGCCACTTGAAAGCTTGCTGGCCAGGTATCAATTTTGCTTTGATGTCTTCTGAGTTTTGCTTTAAATTTGATTGGTCATGCTTTTCTTACATGTGTTCTTTTACGTTGTTTTAATAATTTTTCCCCAAGAGTTGTATAGTAGATTTAGACTTTTACAAAATTCTTAATTGCCTTTCGTCAGAGGATAGCCTCTGTTTTCAGCAGCACCTTCCGCTAAACAGACGGGCAGGTCTCTGTTACAAAAGTGTTTTTCCGTAAGTAGAATCAGTAATAGCTTATGCCATAGATTTGTTTGCTAAGTAGATACGTGCAGTCTCTGGTTTTCTTTCTAAGGCGCGTGAATCTGAGGCAAAGCAGCCTAAGTGCATGTGGGTTCAGCATTGGGTGCAAGGGTTGTATTGCTGTGCTCGAGCTGTGTCAGTCTTTACTTCATGGGTTGGATAGAAATTCTGTCTCTATTCTATTTAAATCGTCTGCCATGTGTGGGGGGTGCTGCTTTTTTTTTTTTTTTTAGTGGTCTCAGTCCAGTTCTTTGAAATACATGGTTTCATTCAGATTCATTATTTAGTTGGTGACACTGTTCATTATTATTCATTTTTACACAAGTCCTTATTTGAATATCATATTATGAGATAATTAAATAATCTTACTCATAGGCAATAACAGTAGTTAGAGGAGACTTGTGGCCAGCAAACACACTTGTCATCTTTGACTTTCCCCAGATTATTTTCTTCTAAAGATAATATTTGCCAGATAGCAGCAACCCACAGGTTAGAAGACTAAGCTAGTTGGTGTGTGTGTGTGTGTGTGTGTGTATGTGTATGAATGAGAGTGTGTGTATGTATGAGAATGTGTGTGTGTCACTAAGGACTGATCCCAGAGCCTTCACATTAAGCTAGCTCCTTAGCCTTCTCTATTTTGAGACACCCAAGTCCCTATATTGCCCAGTCTAGGTTGAACTTGTGATCCTCCTGCTTCATCCTCCAGAATAGCTGAGATTTGTGGTAATGTGACACCATGCCTGACAGTAGTCTACCCTTTTGATAAATATGAAACATCTGATTTCATAAAGAAGTCACAACAGGCTGGGCATGGTGGTGCACACCTGTGATCCCAGCACTTGGGAAGCTGAGGCAAAAGGATGGCTTTGAGTTCAAGCCTAGCTTCAACTAAATAGTGAGATCCTATCTTGAATGAATGAATGAAAGAAAGAAAAGAAGGGAGAAAGAAAAAGAAAGAAGATCACATCAGGATGCAGTACATGTCTGTAATCTCTGAAAAACTAGAGAAACAGATATTTATATATTTGATGAATTTTTCAATGGGAATATAAGTATTTGAACTAGGAGACTAATAAGATTTTTTTTTCTTTTTAAAAATCTGCCTTTGCACTAGAGGTAGAAAAATATGATGAAAATCTCCATGAAAAGACAGTGGAGCAGGGTGGAACACCAATTCGGTACTACTTTGAGAATCTCAAGATCAGCATCCCCCAGATCAAGCTGAGCGTGTTCACTTCCAACAAGCTGCCCCTGGACCTCAAGGTGAGCTGCCCTCGGTTCTTTCTCAAGCCTGCCTTCCTTCAGAAAAGAACGAGTGTGTTGACGATGTGCTTTTTCTCTCTGTCATCAGCATTCATAGCAGGTATTTTTATAGGTTTCCTTTTTAGATGGTTTATTGACTCATATATTTGTCTTTTTGTTTAATGTTTAAATATGGCTTTGCTACAGACTGAGAAGTAACTTCAGAGAATGATGTAAAACCTGACTGCTCTCTCTGTAGCTCTTGGCCTACTCCTAGACCCACAAAAGAAAAACCACGATTGACGTAGGATCTTCCTTCATGCCCGTCACCTGTCCCTCCTTAGTTCTCTTTCCCTGCAAGGCTCTTCTGCCTTGGGGTCCCTGTCACTAGGAATGCCTGCCACCTCAAGGAAGACAGTATCATACCCAAATGTGACCTCGTCTGCCAACCACCGACAGATGCGGTCTGTGTATCATCTTCATTGTTAGTATTAAAATATATTTTAAGTAAGAGAGAAGCCTGGGATTCAAATCCAGCCCTGTCCAGCTAATGTCTACATTGTTCTCACTAATTATGCTGTGCCCTAGAGCGTAAGGAATTGTGAGGATTTTTGACTTGTGAATCCTCATAGATGGCCTTGCGTGGTAGACAGGAAATTGAAGTTCAAAGGGTTCTGCTGTGCAAGCCTGGGTAGCTAGGCCATGGTAGGAGTGGGAGCCAGGCAGCTGCCGGGAGGTCTTTCCTTAGCCTGGCTTTTCCTCTGCATCTGTACTGCTGACCCCGGCCCCTGCTTTTCTCCGCTGTTGTGCTTAAATGCAGTTGATCAAGCCGCCACTGTTCTCCATTCCCCTTTTCCCACTGCCCTGTGCCTCCCATCAGAAGCTACTTGATGGCCTCAGTTTCTGAGCAGTGGCAGCTAGAGACCTGAGCAGATGGGTAATCAGTCTGGAGTCCCAGATTCTGATGGTTGCATGGCTTTTCTGGCTGCACAAGTGACAGTGTGGGGACCATAGAAAGCGTACTTCATGAGGGGGCGGGTGTTGTGCAGCTCAGCGCCAGCCCATTGTCCTGGGGAAGTGTGAGCCCTCTGGTGCCAGATCTTCATATTTTTTAAAGAGAAGCCGGAAATCTGGATTTTTATGTGTAATCTCCTGGTTTTCTGAACATTGGCAACCAATTCAAGTTTATTTTTTTAAACTTTGAGGGCTTAACAAAACACATGTGTGGGCCTGCTGTGACCTGTGGTCTGCCAACTCACAAGTTCTAAAACAGACGTGTAGGTAACGAGACAGTAGTCTGGTCAGGCTCAGATTATATTTCGACATAGGTAGGGAAATGTGACTGCGTCACTGAGGTGCAAGAGGAGGGTGACAGCTTTTCAGCAGTCAAGGCCAGGGAGAAGCGTTCTGAGGACAGTGCAGAGTAATGACCTCTTTCTGCTGCTCTAATACCTAATTTGCTTTAATTTCATGTTTCCCTGGAGACTGAGGTTCTTAGAATTAGCATGGGATGGAGGGGAAAACCATGGGGAAACACTGTCTTGCTAATATCCACAAGTATCCACTTGACTTCTGCGACCCTTTGCAGTGGGCTCATTTGATAAAGTGTATTTCCCCAGAACCCTTGGCACTTGCCCAGCACACCAGTGTCAAGCATTTCCTGCAAGTCGAGGACTTCTTCTTTTTCAAATCATTGTTCTAATAAACACAGGCACCCGACTATTCTTTGCAGATTGCTCCCAGAAGAAAACTGGCCCCCACTGAAAGGCAGTATGACTCTCTGCAGAAGAGAGTCATGAAGTGGCTCCGTGCCCTGGCTACATGGTATTGATGCTACTTCCACATTACCTGTGGTAGTCTGGCAATCCTTGACAGCTGGTATTTCATCTGGCACCAAAGCGAAGGGACATTGTTGAACACTAAACTGCACAGCCATGTTAGGCAGTGCGTGTGGAGCTCTCTGAGTGTGATAGTTTAATGTTTCTAGCAGGGCACTGGGAATTGAGGCTTCAGAGTTAAGCTCTCAGCTTGTGGAAGTCACCATTTTACTGTCTTGAGTTCTCCTAGTGGAGTCTGGGGCTCATAAGATAATGTCATTTATTCAAAGAGTTTCCTAACACAGTAATATCCTTTATTAGTCGCTCTTCGAAAGGGCAATATGTTCTTTCTGATGAATATATAATGGTTAAAAGTGTATCTTAGGAAATGGAGTGTTCTCCCTGAGCAGAAGTCACAAGAGTCTGACTAAAAGGTAACCACGTCTTCAGTACTGAAGGGATAATTATCTTGATTCTCCTTACTCCCGACCAGGAGCAGGAGCGGGGTTGTCAGACATCTCCAAGGGGAGCCTCTTCAGGTTTACGCTGAGGGTACATTGTTGCCAGATACTGTGTCTGTTCTGAAGGACTCAAAGCATTTTCACATCTGCTGTCTCAATTGGATCCGACTCTGGCTGGAGGAAGGGGGAGGTAATAGCTCATTTCACAAATGTAGAGACAAAAGCACGGCCTTCTCCCCCGCCAGACCTCCCCCTTCTCCCAAGTTCACATGCTGGAGAGTGGTAGAGCAGTATTAAAAATGCTAGGTACCCTTATATGTGTGTTTGCTGTTTTTTTTTTTTTTTTTAGATCAAAGGAGTCCAGGAGCCTGTAAAAGGTTTCACAAGGTGGCCTACAGCCGTCTCGTTCCCATTTAGAGCATTGGGGTATTACAAAAGAAGGGCTTTAATTGAGCAATCTAGTTTGGAAGAAAACCCACATTTTAATGGTCAGAGAGCAAAAGGGTGGGGGTTAGGGGGAATTTCAAACAAAGACACTATTTAAAAAGCCTAAAACTGTCTTCTCAAAGGCTTGAAATAATTTGTTGGGAAACTTCAGACCCTTTACTTTTTTCCTCCCTTCCCTAAATAAAAACCAGATTTGTTAAAAAGAAAAAAGATCCAGTATTGTTAATTGTATTTCAGAAAGTGCCAGAGAGGGAAATATCCCTGTAGTTTTAAACACTGTCCCAAGAGGGAAATAGGCAAATACCCTGCTTCACATAAACAGTCTCTATGTACCATAAATAAACCTTTAAAGAATGAATTCCAGACAGTTTTGTTTAGTGCAGGGTAAACTAAAAAAGAAAAGGACATGGCTCAGGGTGCAGCCTGTGATCTGAGACCCTCTGCCCAGGTATTTCTTCTATGAACTCTGTACTGTTTTAGCAGCTTTTCCGTGGGGAGGTAGAATAGACAGTTGCATATTTTTATTAAGAACTTAGGAGCACAGCGTTGCTTTCTCCAGAATCCATTTTATAACAGGAAACTGTCTGGTTCTTGAGTAAATAAGCACAACTTTGCATACTACTGTATTTTGTCAGTCATTTAGTTTCTACCAGAAAAAGCCCTTAAATGACTTTTTCTTTCCCTCTCATCTTGTCTCCTTTGACCAGATCAACCTGAAGGTGGCAGAATGACTCATGCCAACAGCCATAGCCTCATTTTTTCAGAGGGGAGGGCTCAAAGCCCAAGGATGACTTTTACTGGAAGACCAGGGTGTTTGCTTGGCATTAAGTACCTCCTCTGTCATCCAGCGGGGCCAGTGTCCGCGGCGAGGGCTGTAGAGATCTCAGGGCCTTTCTTTCCAGCCATGGGGGCTCTTCAGTGCTTGATTGCAATGAGGAAGTCAGGTTTAAAAAGGAAAAAGCTTTCTGCCTTCAGCCTGTGTTTAATCCCACTTCCTCTTCTCTGAGAAGAAAGTAGTGCTGAGTTGCATGGGTAAAACAAAGCGCTGAACTGAACGGCAGCCCCTGGCTAAGTAAGGCGCCCTCGTGCCCCGTGCCTTCACTCACCGCAGGACGGGAGGCTGGGGCAAAGGAGGAGTGGGAAGTTTCTGAGAAGTAATGTGAGCCTCTGGCCCTCGGGCTTCCTACCCAGGAGGCAGCTGCTGTTGTGAAAATGCACTTGTGTAGCTCTGTCGCTGCAGACATCTCTCAGCATCTTCAGAGGTGTGCGGATGAGAGCAGGGGGCCACACACTGTGAAGCTGAGTTAATCAAGGGGGTGTGTAGTCCTAAGGTGCTTCACTGTGCAGTTATTCATTAGGAGATTGCTAGAGGCTTCCCAAGGCAGCAGACCCAGTGGCCTCGCTCTTCTGTCCCACCTGTGTCTAGTCCCTTGCACATTTCTGACCTTCCATTCGTGACATCAGTCCATGTGGGACCTCCTCCACTTCTGTGGCGCTTCTCGGTCTTTTCCACTGTTTTCTCTTATTCTGCTTTTCCCCCTCCTAGCCCATATGTTACAGAGTCAGTGTTTTCTTTGTGAACTGTATGGTCAGATCACTTGTCTGGGTTTGAACCTGGTTGTTTTCTTTTTAATCCCTGCTAGAAGCCCTTTTATAGAAATTTTGGCTCTGATGAAACTAGAAAGTATTCATCATTTTATTTTGCTTTTAAGTATATGTATTTTTAATTATACTAGATTTTTTATTTTCAAATTAATCTGTTGCCTTTTTGTATTACAATTTTAAGTCACAAAAAACTTTTCTCTGTTAAGGATGTGTCTTCCATCTTCACCTTTATTTCAGTCCTCCAACCCAGCTGCTGGAGATCAACTCAGGCAGGTGCTCTACCACTGAGCTAAATCCCAATCCCTGAATTTCAATTAAATGTATTCTTATTCTAAAGGAATTTCAAGTAGACTCTGAAAACACTTGCAGAAAGATTGAGCTATGCAAAACAGAATAGAAACACCATTAAATTGCAGCTAAAATATTAACTTACAATAAACATTTTAATTCAGTGGGAAATTCAGTCATTATAAAATTAGATTTATTCTTGACATTCCAAGTGGAGTAGAAGAGTGGGCATGGTGGCACACACCTGTAATCCCAACGCTTGAGAGGCTGAAAACAGGAAGATCATTATGAGTCCGATCTGTGTAGTGAGACCCTGTAAACCCTACACCAAATACATTTTTAAAAAATGGATTAGAGGTTTTCTGATAGTATTAGCATAAAACGCCTATTGATATTCAATAAAGAAGGTTATTTGCCATGCCTTTTAAGTCATGTGCAATAAAAATGTAATCAAGAGACATATGCTCAGAAAAGTTCAACTGGCTGTAGTGGAACTTAAAAGATGTCAGCGTGGAAAAAGTCTGGAGCCATTAGAAAGCTCCCAAGACAACCAGGATGGAAGAACCACGAGTTAGGAGAGGAGAGCTGCTCAGTAAGACTTTCATTTTGTGCTTCTTCTTGAGGCTTTTTCTGGTCTGTAATCAGCGTGGGCAGAAAGGCCAAAAAGCAAGGTAGAAACCAGTGGCAAAGGGTTTTGCCAGGGCCTTGGGGCCGGCCAAGCAGAAGTTAGATTTCATGGCAGCTGAGAGCCAGCATGTGAAGGGGCAGCAGCTTCCAGAGCATGGACAGGCCGGAAGCACCCACAGTATGTGGAGCGGCTCTGGTTCCTGAGGCCTGTGTCAACTTCTGAGTGACATAGTCTGAGAGGGGCAGAGCAACAAGTGGCAGCTAAAGAACTCAGCAAACCTTTCCAAAGTTCTTTGATACTGGGGAGACCAAAGCTGGAGGAGTGGCACTGGTTTTCATTTGAGACAGCAAAAGAGCCATACCAGAATAAAAACTAGAGGCTGGGGAGATAGCTTCATGACACAAGTGCCTGCCTGGCAAGTGCAAGGTCCTGAGTTCGAACCCTGATTCTGCCAAAAAAAAGAAGAAGAAAAAAGAAAACCACTACAATAGACCAGAACTTAGATATTTAGACTAATATTATTAGACTAATTTACATCTAATATTAATAATATTAGATAAGTATTACTTTTTTTTTTTGGCAGTACCAGGGATTGAACTCAGGACCCTGCGCTTGCCAGGCAAGTGCTTATTCTACTGAGCTATCTCTCTGGCCCAGATAATAACTTCTTTTTTTTTTTTTTGTGGGATCAGGGTTCGAACTCATGACCTTGCACTTGCCAGGTGGACACCTATGCCGTGGAGCTATCTCCCCAGCCCCCAGATACTAACTTCTTAATACAGAATGCTTTCATTGTACTGGAAAAGATGGATTTCCTGAAAGTCAAACATATATGACCATTAAAGGCACTATTTAGTCCAGTTTTTTGTTTTGTTTTGTTTTTGTTTTTGTCTTTGTGGGACCAGGGTTCAAACTCACGACCTTGCACTTGCCAGTCAGGCACTTGTGCCACGGAGCTATCTCCCCAGCCCCTAAAGGCACCATTTAAAGAGTAACAACACAAGTCACAGATTAGAAGATATCTGCAATACACTTATCAATAAAGTACTTGAATACAGTATATGGGAACAAGCCCTGCACAGCAGTAAGAAAGTAGCAGACAGCACATTATGTTGCAAAGAAAAGGTGTCCAAATGACCAATATGTTTATTAAAATATATTTAGTCTCATTTGTCAACAGGAAATGGGCATTAAAACCACACAGAGGGGTTATCACTCACCTATCAGAATATGCCTTTAGAAAACTGTTTATACCAAGTGTTGATGCAATGTAGAACAAAGCGATTTTGGGGACTGTGGGAAGAAGCAAAAACTTGTTAAATTACTTCATAAAGCCCTTTGGCAGTGTGCATTTGGGTTGAACATGTACCTTCTTTGTGACCTACAGCTCTTTCTGGGTAGCTATCAAGAAGTGGGCGTTCACATGCACCCCTAAACCTTAGGAGTACTGCACACACATCTCCACAGCAGACTCTCAGTTACTCAGCTATCCATCCATCCATCAACCCACCCACCCACCTGTCCACCTGTCCGTCCGTCCGTCCATCCATCCATCCATGCATCCTCCCACCCTCCCTCCTTCCCTCCTTCCCTAAACGATGCATCTGAGAATGCTCCGAGCAGCATTACTCAGAATAGCATGTAGTTGGAAATGACTCAAGTTTTCATTAGTGGTAATGATTAAATAAATTGGATTTTATTTGTGATGCGGGATATTATGTAGGATTAAAATTTATAAACAGTAGCTATATGCATTAACCTAATATATCTCACATACTTAATGTTGTCTGTGAGAAGCAAATACAGCAAAAGTATATACTGACAATTTGTTTGATATAAAATTCAAAGCAGGAAAACCTGATCTATGATGGTACAGTTCCTGAGGAGGGAGGGAGGGTGCGAGGATGGACGGACGGACGGACGGACGGACGGATGGATGGATAGCTGAGTAACTGAGAGTCTGCTTTGGGGAGGTGTGTGTGCAGTACTCCTAAGGTAGGGACAGTAATCTCTGCCCTGGGCAGGGATTATATTCCTGTTCTTTTCCGAAAAAGTTATTGAATCATGCATTTGATTAGCGTCCATGCCTGTGTATGTAGCACTCGTCAGTCAGAAAATGAAACCTGATGCGCCGATTCAAGCCAGACCCAAAGGAATTCTGCCATGAAGCCAACAGTGCTTAGGTCTGGTGTATGTGCTGTATCTGATGTATGTGTATCCATACTTTTCCCTAATATTTTACCTTTGTAATTACAAGGAAAGCCCTTGTATATAAATATTAAAACCTTTGATTCATATATGAAGCTTAACATGACTTGTAGCTTTCGTGGAATCCAGGATTATAATACCCTAGAAAGCAGTCACACGGCTCAAGTATTCATTTCCTTTTCTCCCTAACCAGGCCCTGAAAAGCACCTTGGGATTCCCACTGATTCGGTTTGAAGATGCTGTGATTAATCTGGACCCGTTCACTCGAGTGCATCCCTATGAGACCAAGGAGTTCATCATCAATGATATTCTCAAACACTTCCAGGAGGTGAGCTTTGGAGAAGCACTCAGTGGCTAGATCATAAACAGAATGTTTGTTTTGCTTGTTTGAGAATCTTGGTTACTAAGGCATCACTCCTGAGAAGCCCAGGGCCGCAGTTGGGCTCTGCTCTGTCACATCCCGTGAAGTTCATGTATATCCTGAAAATCCTGAGACAGTACATTCGATTCGTGAGCTGTCTGTCCTGTCCTCAGAGCTGGTCTCAGGGGCTTCTGCTAGGTTAGTCACAACTCTTGGTGGTTTAATTGATGCTTTAAGAATAACACAGATACTGTGAACTCTTTATTTACCAGGAATGGGTCTACTTTCAACAGCCACACCAGTGTTCTTAAGAGTCTGTGAGATTTTGCCCTTGAGTTGAACTTGCAAATTTTTTTAACCAAGTTGGCCATTCTCCATTTTGTATTTATTATCCACACTGCACAGACCAAAATGTAAAGCCAAGGCGTATTCTTCAGTGACTAGATTAGTCAGGGTCATACCAAACTTATTACTTTCAGAGTTAAAATATATCCTGTCCTTGCCTCCTTTTCTGTCTCCCCCATTTCCTTCCTTTACTTTCCTAATTGTGGTATTCTGCCTAAGTGTAAGGGGTACTATAGATAATACTAAACTTGGATCAAGCAATCAGAGGTGCAAGAAGAGCGGAGGGCTGCTTGCTAAGCCTCCCTTGCACAACTGGGGAGGGACCTGAAAACCTCCCTTCCTCTAGTCCTGCTCTCTTACTGGGGATGTTAGAGACAATGATGATTATACTAATAAATACTTCGGAAGTATTTGATTATATTAATAAATACTTAGAAGTATAATAAATACTTATTGTATTGTATCCATCCCGTATCTTTTTTTTTATTATTCTTCTGCATAGCTTTGAAGAGCAATCCCCGCTGTATATGTACTGGGAGAAGTTTAGGTGGAGCAAATGAAAGGGCAGGGTTTTTTTCGTTTGCTTGTTTGTTTGTTTGTTTGTAGTGGATGATTTATTAAGTAGTTGTTGATAAAAGGTGATGGGAATGGATGGCAGGACAGCTTTCTAGCCTCTTTACTTGGGATACTGATACTTATATTTTAAACTGGTGCTGATTTGATTTTCTTCTCTACTTGTTTGGCAGGAGCTTCTCAGCCAGGCAGCTCGAATCCTGGGATCAGTGGATTTTCTTGGTAATCCCATGGGGCTTTTGAACGATGTCTCTGAAGGAGTTACTGGACTGATAAAGTATGGAAATGTTGGGGGCCTTATCAGAAATGTTACGCACGGTGTGTCAAACTCTGCTGCCAAGGTAAGGAAGTGGAGGGGAAATTCCGCTGTGATTAACCCCCGTGTGTCCACTCATCATTGGCCTTCCCGATAGTTCACAGGGCACAGGAGGCTGCCTTCATGGCCTTTGCTTCCCTTTCCCACCTCTCTAGTGGCCTGTGACCAGGACCAGTGAGCACCCCCCAGGCCTCTCTCCTCTCTTCCCTCCCTTCCCACTGTCTTGGCCCGATTCAGTACATCTCCCCACTGGGTCACTGCAGCCACCTCTTGACCCCTGTACTCTATGGCATCTTTCATGCTACCAGAAGGAACTTGCTTTTTAAAACATGAAATTGAATCAAGTCTTCCCTGGTCTAAAACATACCAGTGAACCTTCTCAGTTCACAGGGAGAGGCCTAAGTGTAAATAGGACCTTCTGTGGTGCATCGGTCCTTCAGGTCATCGGAATCCAGCAGCTGAAGGACAGCCAGGTAGTCCTGCGTCGGGAGCCTGGTTGACCTTGTTCACAGGTGTCTTATTTAGTGGACATTTTGTGAACCCACTCCTAGTGTTCCAGCGGGAGCTGATTTTAGGTCTACAGTGGAGAAGGCAAAGGCAGATGGAGAGTGGTTGCTGTTTGCCAGCGTAGGAGAGGCCTCCGAGAGCTGCTTCCTCCTCTTTCCTTGTAGCTCACCCAGCTCCTCGTATGGAGGCTGCTGCTTCCTCAGTACACCGGGCTTGGGAAAGCCCACGTGTGCCGTGTTTGTTTATACAGAGCACTTGGCTCGTGGGCCATGGGGGGTGTGGGGTGACAGAGGCCCAGAGAGACTTGGGGAGCTCCATGGGGACCTTTCTTGAAGAGCAAAGGCAACGCTGGCTTGGACAGCTCGTCTGCATTGTGGGAGTCCTTACTAACGGTGCTCGAAAGCTGGCCATCTGTCCCCATGCCCCAAGTTGTTATCTGGAGCTGATGGTTCTCATGTCAAATCAGTTTCTTCAAGACAGTGATGTGATCGAACCAGACCAAAATGCATTGCTTGTCTTGTGGTTCAAAATAAAGATAATGGACTTTTAGAAGGAAGGGTGAAAAACAGCAGCTCAGCACGGACACAGCGCAACTCAGGTTCACCCTCCGCTGTGCACATTTCTGCCTTGAAGCGCTCGTGTTGCCCTTGGGCCTTTGTCCCCAGACAACAGAAAATGTCTTGGTGGTGGTACAGATTCCTGTTGTTCTTTTACCTCCTGGGCCTGGTGTAAACAGATGCACCTGAATATTTAGTTGGAACTGCCTAGTTTAAAGATTCTATTAAAAATTTTATGCTGCATTAAATTCCAATTAACATAGGAGGTCTCTGCCATTAGATACTTTCTGTCTTTGTTTTTGTATTCCTGAGCTTAAAATAATTTAAAATATGAATATGCTCATGGCTCAGCGTAGGAGTAAAATGAGAAAAATACAGATGAAGATGAGAAATGAAGCATCGTGTTGTCTGTAAATATCTGCCACAAGACTTGAGCCACCATTTAGGGCTCTTTGAGTGAAGGTCATGGTATACCAGCCCACAGTGCAGGAGAGACCTGGTGCTGGGATGGGGAGAGTTGGAAACCCTATCTCTGGTCAGTTTGGCTGTTAAGAAACCTTTGAACTTAGCCTTCTGGGTGAGAATGGAGAGACCACCAGGTACCTGTGCCTTCGTGATGGGCAAGGCCTTGCGTAGGTTCCTGCAGCATTTCCTTGCAAAGCGCTAGTGAACACCAAGAACCTCCTCTGTGGATAGAAGGCTCATTTGTTTCCTATTTCTCTTGCCCTGGAAAATGTATTTTGAAGCTTAAGGGGCTTCTTAGGAAGCTTAAGAGTCTGCCCCATCTGCAGCTTTGTCCCGAGTCTGTCAGGAGGCCCGCTGGCAGGGACCATGCATTCATATTAGGGTTGGATCTGCATAAGGACCTCTCCCGGCTTGAGTCTCCCTGTTTGGGAATCTTGCTCCCATGGGATTGGGATCCTTTGTCACGTATTCATCTTGTCTTTAGCAAGTGAGCTGATCAGTGTTGGAGTTTCAGGCTGCTTTTGACAGGGGTTACTGTATAATTTATTTGATAGCTGAAAGCCTGTGCTTGTTATTATAGTTCACATATCTCTTAGGATGGGAAAACAGTGAAACTTAAAATTGCTACTTCATATTGGAAATGATAGATCAAAAGCTGGCCTGTTTGGGCCAACTGAACACCCATCTGGGTTATCTTTGACTCTGTGTAGGTGGTTGGGCTAAAATTTCCATTTTCTTGTAAGTTTTGTGGGCTGAAACCAGACCTTTAATGTTGCTTTGGTGGAATGTTTTGTTTGCTTCTCTGTGTACACAGGGGACATTTAAGGAAGTGCAAGTGACCACAATAATCAACTTTTGGCCTGTGGGATGTGTTCCTGTAGAGAGTGGCAGAGTGCAGAGATTAAAAGGGCCAGGGAGGACAGAACCGCACCTCCTGTCTTTGGGCCCGCCGGCCCCACTGTGCTGCAGGGAGCGAGCCCACTGCTTTGACCTGGCTCGGAGGGCTCAGTGGCAAGTGGAGAATGGAGAGGTTCCTTAAGCTTCGTAGTTAGGAAATGGTTTCTTGGTCTGTTTCTGGGGAGAAGGTCTGAAGTTTTGATTGGATTCCCAGAAAGATTCTTGCCTCCAAAAGATCATAGACCATTATTGTATGCGTAGAGGTGTGCATATGGGGAGCTGAGGCTGGGGATCCGGAGCCTCTCATCCCATTTGCTGTGCCTCTGAAAAATCTTCCCTTTGTTAATCTTGAGTGTTTGTCTTGTTTTTTAAGTCCATGAAAAGGTAATAGAAATTTCCTATCCTGCTGACCTGAAGGATGCCAGTAATGAAGTAGGTAAAATAAAAGCCAACAGAAAGTTAACTGTCTGACAGTAAGATAGCAGGCCTCACATTTTAGGCATTTGTGAATGCAGTTTTCACAGCACGTTTTTTTATTTTGGCTCTAGTTGTGGCCACTTCTGAGACTTCTCATTTCCTACATTTCCTGTTACTTTTTGTTCATTTACTGTTGGCTTTAACAAATAATATAGCTCCCTTTGTTGCTGTTTGTTTCTCTGTGCCTTCCTTCTTGTCACCAGCCCTCAGCAAGCAGCTTCTGGATTTGGTCTGAGGTAACGTAACAGCTAGCTCCTTTGCCAGGTCTTGGCAAGGCAACTCTATCCCTGACGAGAACTTCGAGCATCTGACCTCCCTCCTGAGACTGCAGCAAGATGGTCGCTTTTGGAAACTTTTCTAGGAATGTGGTTTTACAAAAGAGACCGCCTAGAACATTCCAAAAACCATGGCAGACCACAGGTTTCTTTTTGCAGCGTGAATTGAAATTAGTCAATTCTCAGGGCTGGTCAGATAGCTCAGCGGACTAAAGTTCCTGTCTAGCCAGGCACAGGAACTGGGTTCCATCGCCTGTATGCTGTGCCAGCCCCGCCTCCAGGGCACACTGAGACTGCAGTTGAGACTGGGCGTGGTGATGCATGCCTGTAATCCCAGTGCTTGGGAGGCTGAAAACAAGAGAATCACTACGAGGCTGGTCTGTGTAGTGAGACCCTTGGACCCTGTACTAAATACATTTATATATATAAAGAAATCAGTTCTCCTAATTGTGTTATAGGAATATCTGTACTATCTTCTGACTTGGTTGAAAGCTGGAGAATTGGAAGACTCTCACTGAATGAACTTCCTTTCTCATATAGAGTTATTATATAGATTCTAACTTATCTATGATACTTGTATGCAATTTGCACATATTTAAGGAAAATTACTATATAGCTACTATGCAGATATGAGAGCCCCAGACATTAGCAGTAGAGCCGGGGTTCTGTTCTCTTTTCTGTTCTTGTAGAATCAGTGTTTCTTTTGCACAATGTCCCCTGTTCTCCCTAAGAAAAGAAAGCCGACTGCATCATCTCTGCAAAGAAAAGAAGCACTTTTAGTCATCGCTAGTGGAACCACTACTCTGTTCTGTCTTCCTGTTCCTTTCTGTCTTCACTAAGTCAATATGTTAGGGTTATGATCTCAGTATCTTGCTGATACTAGGTATATTCTGTATTCATGTAAATATTTTCAATATTCAATGAAAAATATTTTTCGTTGAATATTCAATGTAAATATTTTAACGTTTTCCCTTGTTTTTAATAGAAATTACTTTCATCATGATCAGTTGTTACTTGTGGAAATTAGAATTCTTTGTTCATTATTTGTTATATTTCTTTTACTTTATTCTTGAACTTATATGGTTGGTTTATGGTTTTCCCTCTTGCTTTGTTTCATTTTTTTCTACCAAACATAAATTTTCCAGTGTAAACTCTGTAGGTCTCTATTATTGTTGTTAAAGAGATAAGACTTCTTTGTTGGTTTTGTATTAGTATATTTTATTCTATTATCCTGGCTATCACCTTACTTTGAATCAGTTTTGTTTGCTGTGAATTAAATAAAACCTTTATGGTTGTGTCATATTTCCTGCTGCAAACAGCTTTCCTAGAGAAAGGTCTTGGAGTGGCGTCAAAGCACTGCACTGCCATCTGGCTGCGTCCTGGTTTGTAAACATTTCCTAAATGCCTCCTGTTTGTCAGACCTGCTGATAGGCCCTTTATATACATTGTTTTATGCTTATTCTCTACCTTGTAAATTAGCACATGAGGCTTAGAGAAATTAAGAAACATTTTCAGAGTCATACCACAAAAATTGATGTGACTTTTTGGGTAGACTTGACCTACGTTTAGCTAATTCTAAAGGTCTTGTTCTTTCCTACACGATACTTTTCATTTGTGTGTTGCAGGCTTTTTTTCAGGCACTTGAGAGAATATAAAATATTAATTACTGCTAACTTCTCACTAGAAGCTGATTATTTTACATCACTTTGTTGTTTAGAAAGTTAGCCTCTGTCATACCACCCTGTCCAAAGCAGGACTATGGGCTGTGTAAGTGCTTGTGGTCATTGTGGGTGGGAGCCCAGGGTTTTCACCATCCCTTTTGTAGGTAATAAGAATTAAGGTGACTGCAAATGGGATTTTACTCAGGTAATGTCATTGGCCATTGAAATAATCCAGTCGGGATAGGCTTTGCTAACCTCACATATGTAAGTTTAAAAATGAAGGGTATGTCAGGCAGCTTTGGTGTCTGTGACCAAACACATGACAAAAGCAATTTAAAAAAGAAAGATTTCTTCTGGCTCAGGGTTTCAGAGGTTTCAGTCCATGATTCCCTAGCTCCATTGCTTATAGCCGTTGTGAGGCAGGAACATTGTGACGTAAGAGCCTGGTAGTGAAAAGCTGCTCACCTCATGGTACCTGGAAAGTAAGAAGAGGGAAGAGGCAGAGAGGAAGGGCCCAGGAGACCAGGTGTGCTTCCCACAGTCATGCCACCATGACCCCATGACCCACTCGTTTCAACCAGGCCCCCCCTCTTCCCATCACCTGCCAGTCATGCTGTCAAAGTACAATCATTGGTGCATTAATCCACTGCTGAAGTTACAGTCACTTTGATCCAATTGACTTCCAAAAGTTCCTCCTCCAAACACATGGGCTTTCCGAGGGGATTTAAACTATAATAGAGGCCCAGGAGGTAAGGTGAGTTGTCCAAGGTTGAACAGGCAACTGCAGAGCCAAGACCTAACCTTTGGACTGGCACCTCAGTTCTCAGCTATAGTTGCTTATTGAAAGATTTGTTCTATGCATGCCTCTGTACTTTTAAGAGTAAAACAAGGAAAGGAAGAACAAAGGGCAAGCGCAGTCCTGCTTGTGGGCTGGGAATGTAGCTCAGTGTAGGGCACTTGCTTAGTGTCTGTGAGGCCCTGGGTCCACTCCTCAGCACAAAAGGAGAAGGAAAAAAATGTCCTGCCTGGTCCTGAAATGAATTCTTACAATTTAGGAAACTTGTTTGAAGATAAATGTAAGAAAGGGGAAAAAGAGAGAGAGAGAAAGGTGCTGTGTAGATGTTTCAGCAGGCAGTCTAGCAAGGACTTAGTGTTTTATTGCATTACTTTGGGCTCTTTTGGGAGCGGCAGCTTGGGGATGAGAATTTTCCATGCACTTCATCCCCAGAATCTAGACATGGGCATTGCAGCGAGCCAGGGGAAGCAACCTTCCTGTCCCCGTGCTCAGAGATCAGCTGCCAGCCCTCTGTCAGACGCACCGCGACCTTGTGGAGGACCCGGAGGACTGGAGGATTATCTGCCACCGGTTTAAGAACAGCTTTGCTCTGTGTTTGTTTGCAGGCAGTGTGTTTAGAAGGCTCCGGCAACACTAAAAGCACTGTTTACTCAAGGCAAGAGTTTTGTCTTTGCACAGAGGAATGCACGGAGCGAGCGCCTGCGCGGGTTCTGAAGGGAGAGACAATTTATAACTTGTGTCTGCTTTTGTCATTATGTATGGCTGCTCCATTTTATAGTGGAGCTGATCAGCCCCGTAATAGCTTTTCCATGTACCTGTAGGCCAGGCGTAGGTGAATTCCTTCTCCCAGCATCAGGGCTTAGTATGTTTAGGTTGGCACATGATGCTAGGTGCAATGAAATTCACTGCAGACAGTGATGTGTCCCTCTGAGAATGTAGTCTTCTAGTCTCAAAAAGACTTTGATCTTAAGTGAGTCACCTGAGGGATTACTTTTGTAGCCAAGAGAAGGTACATTCAAGTTCTAGGTAGAGAAATGACTCAGATGTTTGGCATTAGAGGTTTTATTTTCCTCTAATAATCTGAAAACTAAAATGACTCCCTTCGTGTGAATTCTCTTCGGTTATAGGCAGAATTTAGATACTGAATGAATCATCCCACTCGGGCACATCCCAGCCATCTAGGGGGGTGGGAAGCTTGTTTTGTGGGGTGGGGAGGAGCAGTGGCAGGGGGCTGGTGGAGAGCAGGAGCCGAGGCGTCCCCTCAGGTCCTGCTGGTGGAGGCATGGGGGCTTTGCCTTTTTCCTCTTCCCATTTAATCAAGAGCTCACTGCCCTCAAGTATAGGGGGACTCTGTCATCCGTGGAATCCTCTTCTTGAAACAGAAAAGATTGAGCAAATGTAAAATTCATCTTCATGTTTTAATAGTGGTTCAGTTAAGAACCAGGTCCTGAAGTTGCCTTCGTAGAGCAGCGTGTTGTGTTCCAGAGGGATTTACTTCACCTCCCCAAACTGCAGTCTAGGGGGGTAGAAATGATGCTAAGTTGAAAAGACTGAGTATTTTCCTCTCTCCCAAAAAGTGATTTTTCTACCCAAGTATAAACATCGTTGAAGAATAATACGTTCAGGCTTTCATAAGCTGGCTGGCTTTCCAGGGGTTAACAATGCATCCTGTCCCTTGGCAGACATTCAGTCTGTTTAGAGTGTTCTTTATCCCTTTGGTTTTTCTCTCTTTTAATTATTATCTTTAAAAGTTCCCTGCATTTTGAAGAGCTGTTTTCTTGAAAGAAAGATGGGGTTTCTTAGTATCACAGTTAAAAATCAGTAAGGGATGTAAAGAATGCAGTCATTTGTTAATTACTATATGTCTAATGTAAGACTAGGAGACTTACACATGCTTTCTCCTTTAATTTTCCTTTTTTTCTTTTTTTTCTGGCTGAGGCTGCCTTAGGGCAGGTCTCTTGCTCCATGTGGAGGTGGGGATCGAACTGCGGTCCCTGGCACCTGAGATACTTTGCCGAATCGTGCTTTAACCACCTGAGCTACCTGGCAAGCCCCCAGTTTTCCCAATTTTACAGGTGAGAAAAATGAGATTCAAAGTGGTCACTTCTATCATTGAGGCATGAGAGTAACTGTTAAAGCTAGAAGTTTTAGGAAAAAAATGGAATTGGAGGTGGCCATCTTATTTTCTTCCACAATGATGCTTCTCAAGTATAAGCTTTTTCCGAAGTTGTCCCACTGTAGAAGCCAAACCACACACAATTGGAAGCAACGTCATGTAAAAGTAAAGCTCAGAAAGTCTTCCATGTGGGGCCAGCCAGATAGCTCAGCAGACAAAGTGCCTGTTTGGGCAGAGCACAGCAGCCAGGATTCGATCCCTGACGTGCCCCCAGGGTGCGCTGAGACAGCGATTGAGACCTGGCGTGGTGGTGTGTGCCTGTGATCCCAGCGCTAGGGCGGCTGAACACAGGTGGATCACTAGGAGTCTGAGCTACGTGGTGAGACCTGAACACCCTGCAGACCCTCTGCTAAATACAAAAAGAACAAAAGAAAAGGAAGTCCTCCCTGTATTTCTTTGTGTTGGACTTTGAAATTTTCAAGCTTTGACTTCTAAGGTTTCTGAATCAGTCACTTGTATCTGGGAATCCCTAACCTAGTGTAAAAGTTGAATGGGGAAAAAAAAAGATTGGAAGAATTTTCTTTTTCCACATAGAAAGTGTAAGCGTGTGAGGACGTGGACCATGCGCTCACACACCTGGCGTGCTGGCGCAGGGCCTGTTCAGACTTGCACTCTGTGGCACTTGCAACCTCAGGCCTTTGCTCGTGCCCGGCCTGCCAACAGACCCAGCCTGGCACCACCCATGTGAGCGGGTGACAGGGACTTCCAGACCATTTTCCCTGTGGCCTTTTCCTTGGGACCTGTGTGCCGATTTGTCATTTCTTTAAGCTGTTTCCTCAACTTGAGTACATTAACCATATCTGAGCAATTAGAAAATCACTGGGAAATAAGATTTAGTTATTAACACGGAACACCTGAAACTAGGGAGAGGCTGATTTTCCCCCATATCATTCATGGCAGAAAGCAGATTCGTTCTCCCCAGGAGCCCTTTCCTTTCCTCTGCTTCCTCCCCTTGGAGGGATGTTTGGCCACTGTTCCTGGGGCAGCTGCCTTCATGTGCTGAGTGTGATGCCACCACTTGCCATGGGAAGCCAGGTGGAGAGCACGGAGGTGGTGGGGGGGGTCGTCCTCCAGCGGTTGGCTCTGTTCAGCTGCTGTGTGCTTTGTTTCTTGGGAGAAAGGAAATTTGATGTACTGATTACAGCTTAACCATTTTTAACAGGAGCATTAATAGTGATACTACTTAATATTTGTCTTATTAGCTGTTGGTGACCGATTTATATACTTTGATCCTTTTCATAAGCCTGAAGCCAGGCACTTATTACTATTGTCATTGCCATTGTTGCTGTCACTGCCACGATCTTACAGATGAAGAAACTAAAGGCCAGTGGAAGGAAATGACTTGTTCAGGGTGGCCCAACGGAAACTGGTGGAACTGTGGGCTTCTTCCTTGGTCCCCAGACATCTAGCACAGTGTTAGGGTTACTTCTTGACTGACACACTTTACCTGGTAATATAGACACGGGCTTTCTCTCTCTGTTCCCGTCTTCTCGTCAGTATGGTCTCTGGGCCTTGTTAGCAAGTCCTTTCCTGCACAGTGGGCCTTGGAGAACAGAAGAAGATAAAAATGTCACTTTCTTTCTTAGGAGCTTATTGAATCATGTGTTGACCATGGTACCATTTATTTCCAATATACAAGAATCATACATTTGGAGGTTCACAAAGGAATAAAGCAGATGGTGAGAATAATTCTTTGAGCAAAATTTTTGTGGAACAGAAGATAGTAGGGAGAAACATTGAATCTTATGTGAAGATATTATGTTGAATAATTTCTACAGTATTGGGGAAAGAGACCGTGGAAAACTAAGGCCGATGCTTCTGGAGGACTATGTGGCCCTGTCCTGTTCTGTCCCATCCCATCCTTTGCTGTCCTTTTTTTATTTTCCTCTCCTCTCCTTCCTTTCCCTTTCGTTTTCCCTTTCCTTTCCTTTCCTTTTCTTTCTCCACAGCCAGGTGATGGCACGTCCAGGGCTGCCTCACAGGGAAGCCTGGCGTGTCCAGAAGGAGTGACACAAAGGTGCAGGTGGCAGTGAAGAAAAGCAGAGGAGCCTGTTGTCCCCTCTAACAGCCAAATGGCTCTTTCCCTTTTCTGTTCCATACCAGAGGGGAAGCCCTCCTGTTGTGTTTGTGAGAACAAGGAGAATTTCTAAATAGGCACAAAGAAGGTGGAGAGAAGTTCAAAACTAGCCAGCACATGGAGGAAGACAGTGGAAGAAGGAAGAGGTGGCGGCAGAGCGCTGCCCCTCCAGATGAGGCTCCCTCTGGTTTGTTCTCCCTCTCCTTGCTCTGGGCTCAGAATCTTGCCTCTGCCTGGGGTATCCTGCTCTCCTCTCTGGCCGGCAGCTCAGAGTTTGTAAGGCCCAGGTCAAGTGCTGTGTGGGAACTTGGTCTTGTTTTGTGCCTCTGTCATGGAAGAGACTGCCTTTTCCCTGGGATTTTAACCATTTCTGGACGTGTCTGGAACATCTAGGTGCAGATGTATATCCTTACCAGTTAAGTGCTGGGTACTTGGAAAAGGGAGATATTGATTTCTTGTGAGGGGGGGGAGGAAGAAGCAGGCACAGCAGACAGGAGGCAGGGGTCTTCATGCACTGAGTACATTTGAGACACGTCCGGGTGCTCCATGAAGGAAGCACTGTAGGGCTCAGGGCAGAGGACACTTCAGCTGTTTCCCAGGGTGTGGTTGGCTACAGGAAAAAAGGGAGTGCCATTGTCCGTGTCTTCACTCGCGTCACTGAGTAAACTTAAAGGTCCTGCGAGGCAGAGAGCTTTTGTGACATCATTTTTTGCCGATTTCCCTGGTGACTAGCCACAAATATTTACTGTGAGAAAAATGGAAATGATCTAGGCTTTTATCTAGCTTAGAAGGGTTCACATAGTATATGCAGTGCATAGTTAGTAAATGAAATATTTCTGATTTTTATGTGAAATTAAAACAAACAAACAAACTTTAGCCAGGCCAGCCAGATAGCTTAGCAGACTAAAGGGCCTACTTAGGCAAGTGCAAGGGCTGGGGTTTGAACCCCAGCGTGCCATGCCAGCCCCACCCCTGGTGCATGATGAGACTGGGCGTGGTGGCATTCACCTCTAATCCCAGCACTTGGGAGGATGAAAACAGGAGGATCACTATGAGTCCAGCCTATGTAGTGAGTCCCTGTAGACCCTGTACTAAATACATTTAGGAAAGAAAAAAAAATTAAGCCAAGTTGATCCTGCCCCCTTTATTTGTAAGCTGGTAGAAAGTCAAAATCATGCTATGGAAGTGCGTGTAGGAAAGGCCCACATATTTCAGAATCCTGTTTCCTTTCACTGTTGTGAGATTCTAGCGCTGTGCTCGGGCTTGGCCCGTGCTTACAGACACTGACTGGATCTCCTGACCAGGCCGCATTGCCCAGCCCTGGCTTACAGTTGCAGGGAGGCTTGAGAGACTTAGAGGGGAAAGCAGGCAGATCCAGTCTCTCTTACACCAGTGAATTAACATAGTACTTGTGGGAATACCCTCTTTACTTTATTAGAGGAAAATGTTTAAGTAAAATTTCTGCACATCTTTAAATTTATATGATAAAGCATTAGTTGGCAAGCATTAATTTTCAGTGAAATGAAAATTCAGGAACACATGCTTCCAAAAATAGTTCATTACTTCAGTATTGTGGTCTTTGTCTTCAGAACGGGATAGTGTGGTCATCGGGATTGTTCTCTTCTTTAGTAACTGGGAAATGGGCGAAGATCCTGCCACAGTTATAAAAGGAGAGGCACTAATGGCTCCTTGTGGTTTTACAGACATTTAACCTTTGTAGTGCGCTCCTGTTGCCATTTGATCTTCACAAACTTACACATTAAAGAGTGAAGAATTGCCCCCTTTTGACAGATGAAGAAATTGAGTCAGGTAATTGGCTTCTCAAGGGTCAGATGGGAGCTTGCAGGAGAGAACGAGACCCAGGGCTCTTTCCCATGGGCCGCACTGCGGCTGTAAGCAGTGCCCTTTCTCAGGAGCAGGAGCACTCTCTCGTTTGCGGTGTGGATCAGGCAGCCTTGCGACATCCTTGTGGGGCCAGCAGGGCAGGTGTCGTCATCACTGTCCTTAGGTCACGCAGGTCAAATGATTCTGCCGAGGTCTGGCATTTGTGTCGGAACCGGGGTTCGCAACACTAGGCCGGTTCTTCCCCCAGCCTTCTTGGGAGTGCTGGTGGTGTGGCTGTGTGACCTGGCTCCAGAGGGCCGCTCCTTGCAGCCACACCAGGAGGGTCATGTGCCTGGAGTCTCCTGTTGGGCACACAAACCTCCAGTGACAGGCACTGAGAGGCACAGGTCAGCAGCCTATTTCTAGTGATACCACCCCTCAGGATGTCTGGACTTTGTGTACACAAGTGAGTCGGGTTTGTGCACACTACAAAATAGTGGCTCAGTAGTAGATGAACTTGCTGAATTGGGAGCTTATTTATTTATTTAATTTTTATTTTTGAGGAACTGGGGATTGAACTCAGGTCCTTGCTCTTTCCAGATAAGTGCTTATTCTACTGAGCTGTCTCCCCAGCTCCGAATTGGGAGCTTTGATGAATAAGTTATGTGGAAAAATTGCAGTTCTTTTTGCTGCTTTTTTCCCTGTAAAAAATAAAGTGTAATAGTGAACTATATCTTATTAGGTAAGTGTGTGTGTGTGTGTGTGTGTGTGTGTGTGTGTGTGTGAGAGAGAGAGAGAGAGAGAGAGAGAGAGAGAGAGAGAGAGAATAAGAGACTCTGGTGCAAAGACTTGTGATAACTTAAATTTCAACCTCTCCCCTGCCATGTGTGGATCTTACATTCTTTCTGAGCGATGTCTCTAACCTGAAGTGCTTCTCCCTTACTCCTGCTGAATGTGGCAGAGCCAGCTCTTCCTCCCTTGCAGTCCCTGATATGTCTGTAGAAACTGTCAGGGTAGCAGATTTGGGTAAGAATAATGCATGCGGCTTTCAGCTCTCTCAGACATAGTGGAGAAACACTCGGGGGTTTGCACTGCCAATTTTAATGACAGCTTTAAAATGCAGTCCTTCTGGCTACAGACCCCTCTACCCTTCTGGGATTGAACAAAAGACTTTCTCACTGAATTAGATTACTGGCCCTTTTTAAATTAAGTTAAGATTTTTTGAGACAAGTCCTCATAGAGTCAGTAAAGGGCCCAGGTTGGGCTCAGACATGCATCCTCCTGTCTCGGCCTCCTAGAGTGCTTGAATTACAGGTATGTGCTGGCTGTTCCCAGCTTCTTGTGCTTTAGAAGTAAGAGATCAAAAAGTAATAGGGCCAGAGCCCTGCTGTCATGGCATCTGTGCAGCATTCTCTCTGTGGTGCTTACCTGTTTGGGTATCTGTGTCTCACACTGGTGAGGACCAGGGACTAAGTCTTACTCATCTTGGTTGTTTTAACCCAAGCACCGTGTGGTATGTGGAAAGCCCTTGAGGGTTGGTCGCTTTCAGCCGCCCTGTGTTGTGTAAAGGTCACCTCACCTGCATGGGGAGGGAAGCAAGGCTCCTGTGAAGCACCTGGTGTCACCCGTCTTTCAACGGGATCTCATCCAGCCAGGAAACTCATCAAAATTCATCTCCCCTGAAAACAAAATAAAACTTCCCTCCCAAAAAGCCAAAGCAGAGCCCATCCATAATGAGGTATGGAGGGCAGTGGGGGAGATGAAGCAGATAAAACTGGGATGGACAGTCTTTGATGCTAAAATTAATACAGCTTTGTGGGTCAAAGTGAAGTTGAAAGAGTGTTCATGTTTGACTCTGTTTGTTGTTATAACCCTTGTCATTGGGTTTCTTCTAGTCTGTATAAAGAGAAGAGAATCTCTAGTACAATCTGAGCCTGGGAAGCAGTGGCTGCTTGCCATTCCCTAACCAGCCCTGCACATACAGTGGTGTGCGCTCGCTGTGGCTAGCGAGCCTGAGGGAACTTGAAGGTTCTGTGCTGCGCGATAAGAGTGCTGGTCTAAACCACACGCCCTGTGCATCCTGCTCCGAGAAGGAGCTCCTTGTGCCTCCTCTGGCTGCTGTGCACCAGGTGGCTTCCAGGCCCGTCCCAGAAGGGGAGTGTGCACTGTTGGTTTCTCCACAGCTCGGTCCCTGTTTCGTTCCTGACACATTGTGCCGGGCTTGGACTCCTCTTGTAGTGCTGTGTGTGTGTCAGGTATGGGGCAAAGCGAGCCAGGCCAGGCTGCTTGTTCAGCCTGGCCCGAGGCGGTCATTGTCAGGCAGCTCCTGCCCACACTGTCCCCCCCAGAGTAGGTGCTCGAGACCTGCACATTTTGCCTTTTTCCTTAAGCTGGACACTTTGCCAAGACAGCAGACCAAGTGGTGAGTCTGGACCCCTCTCCAGGCCAGATGAACGTGGTCCATGGTTACATCAGGTCTGTCTTGGCATCTTCCTTTGAATTCAGACCTTGAAGCCCCAGGGAGCCCCTCTGCAATTGAGGTGTTTTGTCAGAGCAAGATTACAAAGAGTTAACACTTTTGCTTTTTCCGAAAGTTATCTGTGAAGAGTATTAGTTGTTTAATAAAGCGTGCCTGCCCTCCGGATGAACCCGCCAGTGACTCTGCAGCTGGGGTCATTCCAAGTTCACGTGGTGGACTTTTGACTGCCTTCTGTGTCTGTGAAAACAGTCGGCAGCTCCTGCGGGGATCATTCATTCAGGCCTGTAACACAAAACTATTGCCAATGGGCACCTGCTGGGGCGGCTTCCCAGGAGGGCTGGGAGGGAAGATACCAAACTCCTCAGGCATCTGTGCAGATAAGAGCTGCAGGGGCTCGCTAGGATCCTGCTAATCAGGCTGCCTGCCTGAGACCCACTGCAGGCCAGCAGCCCGGTGTCAGGATGTGTTAGGGAGCCCACTCCCATAGCACAGAGCTAATTAAAGGCCTGTGACAAAGAGTAGAGAGAGTGCCTCTGTGTGTGTGTGTGTGAAGAGGAAGAGGAAGAGAGAGGTCTGCAGTGTACTCCCCAAATTTGCAGCACATTCTTTTTTCCTCAGAACAGAAGAAAACAAATTAAAAAGAGTCTAAGCGTTTGTTTCTAAGAAGCTGTCATTCTGCCAATAGTATATTGGCTTTAACTGCTCTTCTTAGTGGCTATTTTTATGAAATTCTGTGTATCAGAGCCCAGTTTTGCCATGTTTTTTCCTGGAAACATCCTGTTCTTAAGATCAGCTGCTTATACTTTTCCCCACCTTTGACACATCCAGGCAGTAAGTACTCATATAGGCTGTCTGAAGCACCCCCAGTTTGCTTGGAAAACCCACTTGCTAGCTGTGCAAGGCATCTGAGTAACTTTATGTGGGATGAGGGTGCTTGGACTTTGGCTACAGATGCAGTTATGGTGTGAAATGTTAGAGCAGGCACTTTCTGGAAAATACTGGGTAGTTTGAGCACAGTCCCCCATTTTCCAGTCATGGGCACTTGAGAAAAGTTGATTTACCTACTCTTTTGTTTATTTCATGATAGATTCCCTGTGTTCTCAGTGCACAGTATAAGCTAATTTATTTATGGGCATAGGTTACTGGTAAATGCGTGATGTTTTCTTAATCTGCCTGCTAATGATACATTTTTTTGAAAGCAGTTTTGTTCTCACACAAGCCTAAGCCTTTTTTTTATATCTTCCTGATACATTTCACATAAATTTGTCTGTTCAGAGCAACATTTATATTCATCTTGTATTAATCTCATATCATTGTACTACATGGTAACAATCCTAGGAAATTCCGATCAAAAGCCAACAGCCTGTGTCCTTTGTCCTAGACTGTGGCGTATCTGGCTTTGTGTGTACCCTGCCCCTGTAAGGAGTGACAACAATGTTAATTTTGTGTTTCCTTGGCTTTTGCTTCCCATAATTTGTTGCCAAAGCTGATCAGGCAGCTTGTCCCCTTTCATACCGTTTGTGAACTGTAGTTGCAATACATGTGGAATGTTACAGGCGGTGCACCTTTATTGTACATGTTTATGTGTTAACTGTGTTTATCTTTATTCCTAAGTAAAAGACTTTCCCTGTATAGAAAACATGCAGCAAGCACTATACTTGTTATACCCCTGAAGTGAGTTTTGAGTTTAGCTTAGTAACTAAGTGGGCATCTTTAAAAGTAACAGTAGCTGAGCTGGAGGTTTTAGCTTTAATTATATTAAAGGGTATCCCTACCCCATGTAATTAGCATGTGTGAGGCCCTAGGTTCTATACCAAACAGCACCACCAATACCCCCCCCCCCCCCACACACACACACAAACACAAACACAAAGTACCAGCTAAAGGGATTGATTGCTTTCCCATGCGCTGGCAGTATGCTGAGTCTCCGCAGGAACTGGTTTGTTAACTTGTCATGATGATCTTCTGAAGTGCTAGTGTATAATGGGGACACAGAGGCTCAGAGAAGTCAAGTAACTTGCCCAGGGTTGGGAGGAAAGCTGAGCCAAGAAGCTAGCCTGACTCACAGCACACGTTCTGAGCTCCGGTGCAGAGTTGCGCTGTCTAGGAGCCTTCATGCCTGGACTCCTCCATGGCAGGAATTGACTTCATAATGCTGTGTTCTTGAGCGGGTACAGAGAATTTGAGTTACAGTTTAAAGTCATTTCCTGTAGTGCCCTCTTATCGTTAGCTCTTTTGTGGGCACCGTACTATCTGGGCCAAAGTATGCAGCCACAAACCAGGAAACAGTTATGACTTGATCTGAGATATCAGTAAAGGCATTTTAACTTCATTCCAGGTCTACATACAGAGCTGACTAAAATAGATTCATGCAAAAGGTATAACCTCATGTTAACCCATCTATTTGTAGTATATGTCCAACTAGTTCCCAACTGTATGTGGACAACTGGGAATGCCAGGCTCTGTGCTGGGCACCAGGGAGACAGCTAAGAATAAAACAAGGTCTTCCTCTCCTTAGGCTCACGGGAAGCCTAGGAGAAGGCTGTGTCCACTGTGCGTCCAAGAAAGTGGCCCAGGGGCCAGGCTGGAGCCCACTTGAGTTCCAGTGGGGCCTCCACAGAAGGAGCAGACTTCTGAGCCAGGGCCAGGCAGGCCTATCCGGAGCAGAACCCAGGGCTGGACCGGAAGTGTGAGGAGATACTTGCCATGTGGCTGAGATAATGGGGACAGGAAGTGGCACATAGAAGGGACTATGAGGTGGGAACCACAGGACCTGGGGAGGGGTTCAGTGGCGCAGAGCTTGGAAGTGGGCCCCTCCTAGCTGTCTGCCCAGGAGAAGACTGGTGCCCATCTGATACCGCCTCCTCTAAGTGAGGGTAAAGGGAAGAGACGGAGCTGAATGCTGCACTCTTCGAGCCCAGTATTGCTGTGATGTGACTAAGCTCTGCACATAGACAGTGCTAACAGTCGGCCTCTGCAAGTGTTGTTGTGTATGTGGGCATAAGAGCTGCACCTTCCTCAGAGAAAGCCAAGAGAAACAAAAACTGACAGCCTCCCACGCGCTGGAGGAGGGGGCCTGACTCATTCTTTATGTAATTGTAATTAGAGCTGAAACCGAACTGTGGCTTGTTGGTTTTAGGCTGACTGCACCAAACTGTCCGCTCTGGCTAGAGCAACCCTGTCCATTGCTCATAGACTGCCTCAGTATCTGCCTGAAAAGCTTCACCTAGATGTGTAGAAAGCCTCCCTCCCAATGCCCAGAACCCCAAGCCCAGGGTCCTTGTAAGGAAGAGGGATCTTTGCACCTCTGTGAAGCTGGGGCCGGCATGGTAGCAGCCTAGAAACAAAGGAGCTTGCAGGCTCGGTCTGCAGCCGTGCTGCTCTGCATAATTCTGCACTCAGTAAGTGAAGTGTTTGCCCTTGACCCCCAAACCACTTTGAGGGGAATTATGTGACAATTAAACCGTCCATTCTTGTTACAGCTAGACAGGCTGCGACTTGTTGGAGAGGAAAGAGAACACTGTGCATGGGGCTGTCTCGTGCCTTCTGCCCCCACCTCTGTCCCTCGAATGCATTCCAGTCTGTAGGTTGCTCTCTGTGAATCCTTCCTTTCCTGTCTTTGGTCAAGACATCTAACAGTGTCCGAGTTTTGGTGTGGAATTTTAGTACTTCCTGTGTGGATCAAAAGGGGACATTCGCGTTGACCTTCAGGCAAGACTGAGTGCTGTTTTTCTGCACGTGTTTAGACTGAGGTCACGCAAGTTTCCTCCTGTTGACTTGGAAACTTTTTCCCAGTGCTCAGAACCATTGTGCTGGATGGCATCTGTCCAGCTCCTGGGTGGGGAGATGGGCTGGGTCAGGTGACCCAGAGTTGAACTTAGGTTGGGCATCTTGGCATACACGATAAAGGAAACCTGGCAGAATGTCTGTCAGGATGATACCTGTGTCTCTGGCCTTCTCACACCTTGTTGTGTTTCCACCCCATCACCAAAAGTTTGAAATTTGTGGCTGGCACTGCCCCCTGCACTGAGTCGGTGTTACCGGACGGGGAGAAAGTTGCATGCGCTACAGACTCATTTGTGCCCCTCCACCACCCAGGTGGCATTCTTAACTGAGGGAGCAGGGATTTGGGGGATTCTTGGATCATTATTATTATTAATGATGATGATGATGATGATTTTATATATTTAGTAGTGGGTCTACAGGGTCTCACTACAGATTGGACTTGTAGGGATCCTTCCTATTTTTCAGCCTCCCAAGTGCTGGGATTACAGGTGTGCACCACCACACCCAGTCTCAATGAGTTACAAGATTGGCTTACGACAGTCAGCCACAGAGTCAGATGAGGAAGTGTGCACAGGGCATCTGCACACTCCGGACTGGAGAATTTAGTCCCGAGGTCTGAAACTCACTGCAATGCTCAGTGTAAGTCTCGATCTGCCGGCTGATGAGTCTGCGACGGATGGTGAAAGATCCAAGGCTGGAGGCTGAAGAGTCTGCGCTGCAATCCAGACGATGAAGTCCAGGCCAAATGCGAAGACTGGAGCTTCTCCGAAGAAGTGAAGTCTTGGCTCCTTCCTCAGCCCTTTTAAAACATCTCTGTGCTCAGTCACTCTGACGTGGGCCCATTGTGCCCAAAGGTGGAACCAATCATATCCCAGCATGGGCCCTTGATCCCGCTCTAGGGAGGAGCCAATCATATCCTAGGCAGGCCCTGATCCTGCTCCAGGAAGGAACCAATTGTTCCCTGGGGCGGGACTTCCGCCAACAGTGAGCCAGGCCATTGAGTCATCCAGCCAAGTTGACACAAAGTATCAACCACTACAATCCACCCCTTG
>PVKN010002118.1:0-27189 GCA_004027915.1 Capromys pilorides
TCCCCTCTTTTCCCTCCCTCCCTTCCTTGAAAGATAGGGTTTCCCTATGTAATTAAGGCTAGCCTTAACTCACTTTGTAGCCCAGATTGGACTCAGACTCAGACTGATACTCCTGCCTCAGCCTTCTGGATGCTAGGACTACAACCATGTATCACCGTGCCTGGCCTTATTTAGTTATTTCTTTAAACACAGCACAGATCTCTTGTTCTAAAGAAAAATAAAACATATTCATGCTACACTTAGGCAAATACCTGGCTCATGACAAGGCCAGGTGGTACCAGCTGCTTTTAGGTACATAGACTTTTCTTGCCTAGTACAAGGCTTAAATTGAGGCAAGCTCTTGTTAATGGTCTCTTGTTGCCTAGTTAAATCCTCACAAGAGCTAAATATGGTGGCACATCCCTATAATCCCAGCTCTTGGAAGGCTGAGGCAGGTGGGTCATTGCAAGTTTGAGACCAGCCTGGGCTGCAAAGTGAGAACAAGGCCATTCTGGACTTCATAGTGAGATGACCTTGCCTCAAAAAGACAAAAAAAAAAAAAAGGAAAGAAAATGAATATCTAAAAGCTAGTAGAGGGGACCATCTACTCCTGTCCCTCTTTCGGAGAAGAGCTTTCTTTCCCCTGATATATTTTGCTCTTTAAAAAGTAAAAATAAAAATAAAAGCTAGTAGAGAAGCTAGAATAATAGTCACTGAAGACCAGAAGTTTGTGCAAGTACACAGTATCAGTTTTAAATAAATATTGTGTTAATTTTACCCTGTAGACTGCCTCCATGGTGAAAGGTCCTCAGATCTATCCCTGTTCTATTACTTTTTTGTTCGTTTTTTTCTTAGAATTTGGGTGTTAATGTTTACTTGGATGTACTGGTATATCTAGCCATGGATGATTCTCTGAGCAGATAGTCTGCAGATAGAGGTATGAGGAGAGTTGGGGTGCGACTGAACCTCTTTGTCAGTGACATTAGATGCAGCTGGAGCTTTTTAGAACAAAGGCAGCATTCCTTTTCTCAGTAGCTATGTTGTCAGAAATTATTCAGAGCTCTAGAGATGTAGTAAGCAGAAGACAGAGAAGTCCCTGTGTTTTCCAGTTGCTAATCTAACAAGATAAGCAGGTACGGTGTCAGTGGATGTCTGATGGTAATAAATGCCCTGGTGAAAAATCAAGATTGCAAATACAAGGAAAGAGACAGATTGCAGTCCTGAACAGGGCAATGAGAGGAGGCATTTTTAAGTGTAGGTACAGATCAATATCATGAAAGCCTCAGGACTGGGGAAATAGCTCAGTAGAATAAGTGGCAAGCGCAAGGGCCTGAGTTTAATCTCCAGTTCCACAAAAAAAAAAAAAAAAAAAAAAAAAGTCATGTGTTGACTGTGTTCCAGGTAACCTGGTGGTGCTCATTGTTTTCTATCACTGTTTTGTATATTTTTTCTTTTCTTTTCTTTTTTTAATTTTATTTATTTATTTATTTATATTATGGTTGGCTCAGCCTGTGGTGGGGGTGGGACTGGTGCAGCATGTGGTGCCGGGGATCGAACTGCGGTCCCTGAGGTTGCCTAAGCTTTCCTAAGCAGGCGCTTTAGACCGCTGAGCCATCTCGCCGGCCCTGTTTTATATATTTTCATGCTTTTTTGCTGATCTTTTTTTTTCCTGCCCAAGGTGTTATAACCAAGCGGAGTTGTAATTTGGGCCCAGAATCCCATCCTCTCCCATTTCTTGTGCCGTTTTGCAGGCCCAACAAGGCCTTATGCTGCAATGCACTGACAGTTCCTTTAATTCTTCTGTTTCAGATCTTGATTCCACCCAAAGGCTTGTTTACAAAACTCAAGAAGGAAGCTGAAAACCCTCGAGAAGTTTTGGATCAGGTAAGCCAAACATGATTTCTTTTAACCAGTTACTATTAGTGCAGGTTCTATTTTGTAGATTTATGTTTGAAAACAGTCTCTCAGGCAGTAATGTTAAGTATAATTTGAAAGTCCAAAATACTTCAAAATGCAGACTTTTGACATGATGTCAACTAGTAGAAATTCCGTATCTGACCGCTTGTGATGAGTTGAAGTCAGAATGTAGGTACAAGTGTCACACGCCTGTAATCCTAGCACTAGAGACAGAAGCATGAGAATTGCCCTAAGTTCGAGGCCAATCTGAACTACATAGTGAGACCCTATCTCAAAAAAAAAAAAAAAAAGGTGCAAATTAGATATGGTAGTACATTCCTGTAATCTCAGCACTTTGGAAAGCTGAGACAGGAAGATCACAGGTTTGAGCCCTGCCTGTCTCAAAGGTAAAAATCAAAAGGGCAGCTGGGCATTGTGATGCACGCCTGTAATCCCAGCACTCAGGAGGCTAAGGCAGAAAGATCATTTTGTGTTCGAGACCAACCTGGGCTATAAAGTTAGCTCAAGGCCAGCCTATTCTGAAGACTCTTGTCTTCAAAAGATAAAACAAAAAATAAAGAGGGCTGAAAGTGTGGCTCATTGAGAATGCTCTGGGTTCCATTCCTAGTACTAAAGAAAAAGGTACACTAGAAGTATTGTATAAATTTATCTTCAGGGTGTGTAAGGTATATATGAAATGTAAGTGATATCCTAACGTGTGTGCAAATATGTATTCTGAAATCTGAAGCATTTCTAAGGAGACTTACTTGTTCTATACGTTGATATGATCTAGGCACAGAAATAATAAGAAAGGCCTTATGGCTGCAAAGGGCAAACATACTGTATCTGGGTTCCATGTTCCTTAGGTTTGTTCTCAGCTTTACTGGGTCTCTCTTCTCCGTCCAGAAAGACATGTTCTGAGCAGACCCTGTCGTGATAGGTGTGTTTTGAAGCCCCAAAATTTATAGTGAAGCAGGCATATTGGTGCTGGCTGCAGGAAGGCTTTTGTTTCTTAGGCTTTCAGACTACTGCTTTTCTCAAGGACACTAGATTGAGATGCAGACTTCCTGGAAAGTTTTGCTACTCTAAGGATAGAACCCCTTGCTATCTTGAACAGAACTGTAGGGAGTTCCCCTTATGGGTAGAAAAGCATCTGGTCTGAAGGAAATGTTGACTGATGATGGTTCTGGAAGTGTTCTTTTTGGAAAGAGACCCTGGTACAGCTCAGACTCATTCATTTCCATTGTGTCTCATCCATGCAGGTGTGTTACCGAGTGGAGTGGGCCAAGTTCCAGGAACGTGAAAGGAAGAAGGAAGAAGAAGAAAAGGAGAAGGAGCGGGTGGCCTATGCTCAGATTGACTGGCATGATTTTGTAGTGGTGGAGACAGTAGACTTCCAACCTAATGAACAAGGTAAGTCTGAGGAAAGTGCCTCAGGTGGGAGCCAAGAGCCTGAGCCATCCCAGGAGACCTCACTCAGGTAGTCCTAGGGGCATCAGAATTTCTCATAGGGCTTTGTTTTGTTTTGTCTTTTTGAGACAGGGTCTCTATGCAGTTCAGGCTGGCCTTGAGCTTACTTTTGTACCCCAGGCTGGTCTTGAACTTGTACTGATCCTCCTGCCTCAGCCTCCCAAGGTCTGGGATTACAGGCATGCACCACCATGCTTGGCCTCTCATAGGGCTTTATTAGTATCTGTTGCCTCTGTTTCTGGAAGATTTCACTTCTGATGCTTTGCCCAAATTAAATGCAATTTAACAAGTACTTAATTTTGCTGGCCCTTGGAGAACTTCATAGACAGGGCAGATGGATCCCTTTGACTTTGGTTCATCATCCCTACCAGGGAACTTCCCTCCCCCCACCACACCAGAGGAGCTGGGTGCCCGAATCCTCATTCAGGAGCGCTATGAGAAGTTTGGGGAGAGTGAGGAGGTGGAGATGGAGGTTGAGTCTGATGAAGAAGATGAGAAACAGGAGAAATCAGAGGAAGCTCCTTCCCAGCTGGACCAGGATACCCAAGTCCAGGACATGGATGAGGTAAGCTCCTGCATGGCCTTTGGGCTGGCCTTTCCTCTGGAGCCCAGGCAGTCAGGGTCCTCCTCTCTACTGAACAAGAGGCCCAGCTTCCTTATAAGCCTGGAAGGGACTCATGGGCCCTGAACAGATCTGGACTGGCTGTGCAACTGCCCAAGCCCAGGCAGTGCAGTGCCTCCTAGTAACAACAAAGATCCATTTGCACATAAAGATAAAAATTAGTAAGATGGTTAAAATCCCTTGGGTTGTACAGAAGCTATCAGACAGGACTCAAACTGATGAATAAGGAAGCAGTGACTGGACAGTTACCCAGTCCTTGTTCATTAATGGGAAGCCCCAGAAATCTATAGCCTTCTGAGAGACACCCCCAGTAAATTGGTCACTAGCAAAAAATTAATCTTTCAAGAAAAAATGTTTGCTCACAAAAGATGCTCTTGTTATATGTAATTCAATTAAGAAGCAAAGGTTTTAGGGCCAACCTGATAGCTTAGTGGACTAAAGCACCTGCTTAGAAGGTATGGCAGCCTGGTATTGGGCCAGGGTTTGCTCCAGCCTACCCTGCCATCCCCACCATGGGGCAATTGAGATTGGGCATGGTGGCATGAGCCTGTAATCCCAGTGCTTTGGGAGGCTGAAAACAGGAGAGTCACAGACCCAGTAGACCCTGTCCTAAATACATAAAAAAAAGAAGCAAAGGTTTTGGGCCAGAAAGATAGCTCTGGGGCATAAGCACCTGTGTAAGGTCCTGAGCTTGATCCCTAATACTAAAAATAAAAATAAAGCGCCTACAAGCAGGTGCAGGGGCTAAGAGTTCAATCCCTGGGCCTGCTGTGCCGACCTCACCCCTGGGGTGCGCTGAAACAGCAATTGAGACTGGGTGTGGTGGTGCTTGCCTGTAATCCCAGCTCTTGAGAGGCTGTAAATAGGTGGATTACTACAGTACAGTCTAGTAGTGGGACCCTGAACACCCTGTAGACCCTTCCCTAAAATATATAAAAAAAATTTTTTTTCTTTTACGGGGGTATCACAAGTCATTGTTAATCTCCTGTATTCATTGTATTACCTGTATTCATGCCTCCCAGATATACCATCTTCTAAAATGTAAAATTTGGGTTGTTTATGGTAATAGACCTTTCTGATTCAGACATTTGCCTTTGTGCTCTAATTGTGAAAGGAGGTTCATATCCTCAATATGAGGTCACCAGTCAATAATAACAACATACACTTTATTTATGGTGTATGTGCTATGTATGTGCCACTATGCTTACAGATGCCTGGACATTGAGCAGTCCAGACAGTGTCACAAATTTCTTCAGTGACATCCAATTAAAGGTCAGTGAGTTAGGAAAAAGCTTCTTATATATTAGAGATGATTGGCTAAAAGAGCTACACTATGTCCATTCAGTGCCTTTTTTTTTTTTTTTTTTTTTTTTTTTTTTTTTTTTTTTTTTTTTTTTTTTTTTTTTTTTGTGGTGAGACCGGGGTTCAAACTCCAACCTTGCACTTGCCAGGCAGGCCCTTGTGCCACGGAGCTATCTCCCCGGCCCCTAGAGCTATACTATGTCAAAATGAAAATTTAAGTATATGATAAAAATGATATCGTGATTGTCGTTCTACCAAGAAAAAAAAAGGATATAGAAGCTGTGCTGTCTCTGTTCTGTGACCTTTCCCTGGGCTCAAAGGCCTTTCTTCCACTCCTGTGCTTTGATGCCTTTTGAGCTCTTAGCACCAAAGTATTAGCAGTTCCCAGAGCTTTTCTAAATGTAGCCTGTGTTTCCTTTCAGGCATCCCTAACTCTTCCATCCAATCCCTCCAAGTAGGCCCAAAGTCTGCAGAGCCCATCTCTTGGCTCTTGCCTCCTCAGAAAGAATTTGTGTGCAGCCTGAGAAGAAAGGGCCCTTGTGTCTGTGGGAATTGAGTTTTTTTCTCCCTCCCAGCACTGTTCTCTTAAGCTGCTACCACTCAGTGCTGGCTCGCCCCCTATACCCTTCCCCTGCATGTTAAGTGCCCTTGGTCTCTTGGGACTGCCTGGTGCCAGCTGCTGGAAATGCCTGGGAGGAGTGTTAGCAACAGGGCCTGCAGTGCTCCCATTCATGCTGTGAGGAAGCAGCTTGACCTGCTGCCAGCTGGCCTCCATTGCTCCAGAAGGCTTAGCACATGGACATTGCCTGGCAGAGGCCAAGATTTCTTGCCACCCTGAAGGCTGCCAAGACCCAGCTGTAGGGAGCTGACCACTCATCCTCTTTGTGTCCTGCCACTGCTTTGCTTTTCAGGGTTCAGACGATGAAGAAGAAGGGCAGAAAGTGCCCCCACCCCCAGAGACGCCTATGCCTCCACCTCTGCCCCCAACTCCAGACCAAGTCATTGTCCGCAAGGACTATGATCCTAAAGGTAAGGTCTGCGTCCCAGGCCTTGGGCTGCCCTGTAAAGTCCTGCATGTCCTCATGTTTTCTCAGTCTGGGCTGTTTCTAAGAGCTTGTAAGAGGATTGGTAAGAGGATCTCATGATGGGAAGTGGCTTAGTCTCCAGTGCACTTATGCTACATGAAAGGATGGAACCAAATGTGTGTGTCTCCAGTGAATGATAGGCAGATGAAATACTATTCTCTTTGTTTATGGTTTTTTGAGACGGGGTCTTTCTATGTAGTTCAGGCTGACCTAAACCTTGTAGCCCAGGCTGGCCTTGAGCTCCTTTTGATCATCCTACTTTAGCCTCCTGAGTGCCGAAATTACAGGTGTGAGCCACCACACCCTAGCTTTGACCCATCATTCTCTTTTAACTTTAGCTGCCACCCACTGTTCTCACTTCAACATCTGCTTCCTTTTAGCTTCCAAGCCCCTGCCTCCAGCCCCTGCTCCAGATGAGTATCTTGTGTCTCCCATTACGGGGGAGAAGATCCCTGCCAGCAAAATGCAGGAACACATGCGCATTGGACTTCTGGATCCTCGCTGGCTGGAGCAGCGGGATCGCTCCATCCGAGAAAAGCAGAGTGATGATGAGGTTTATGCACCAGGTAAGGTGGGGTTCTTGCAGAGTCCACAGCAATGTCTAAGGTGCAGTCAATTTGCTTTACACAGATACAAAAAGTAACAGTTGAGGTTAAGCTTTTGCAGGTCTCTCAAAGAATTCTTCACAGGCACGCCTGAAGTAGGTAATGTGTCAACATCACAGAACAAATATGGCCATAGCTGGGAGCACTCATTTCTGTCTTAAGTTGAGAGGTGGAGTGCTCTTATTCCCTGAATGAGAACTCACTGGTTCTCTTAATATTGTGTAGGAAGCAGCAGGATAGGGAGGGACTGCCCAGGTCAGGGAACTAACTGGTGTGAGCTATTCTTGTGTCCCTGTCCACATTGCAGTCATCCTTTCTGGTCTGAGCGATTAAATAAGCACTGGGTCCCTTAGAGCCAGCCTTGTGCCATGGATCCATCTTCTACCTTGCACTTGTGGAAAGCTGCTGCCTTGTTGGAAGGCACCAAGTTTAGCTTCCCTTTCTCTCTTCCCATTCTGTAACCCTTTATAGGTCTGGATATTGAGAGCAGCTTGAAGCAGCTGGCTGAGCGGCGTACTGACATCTTTGGTGTGGAAGAAACAGCCATTGGTAAAAAGATTGGTGAGGAGGAGATCCAGAAGCCAGAGGAAAAGGTATGACTCAAGTGGCTCCTTGTGTCATCCCTGCCCACCATCTCCCACTCTTGGATTAGATCCAAGATTTCTAATAGGCTATGCTTTTGCTTGCCCTTGCAGGTCACCTGGGATGGACACTCAGGCAGCATGGCCCGGACTCAGCAAGCTGCACAGGCCAACATCACTCTCCAAGAGCAGATTGAAGCCATCCACAAGGCCAAGGGCTTGGTGCCTGAAGATGATACCAAAGAGAAGATTGGTCCCAGCAAGCCCAATGAAATCCCCCAGCAACCTCCACCCCCATCTTCAGCCACAAATATTCCCAGTTCGGCTCCACCCATCACATCGGTGCCTCGACCACCTGCGGTGAGCAAGCAGCTACCCTGTGACCACCTTTCTTTGGAGCTTGGCTCTTGGTGTTAGATGCTGTTGGCTTAGAAGGGCACCTGCCTTGCACTGAGTTGCTGAATGCTAAGCAAAAAAGGAAGGACCCTTTAAGTGAAAATGGGAATCGCTAGCATAATTGTCCACCTGCAGATGATTATAGGGAGAACGGTAAGGGGCAAACGAGTGAATGAGGTTTGTGGCACCTAAAGGATCTCTGAGGCCTGCTAACCTGTCAACAGGAGACTGTCAAGATTAACCATTTTAGTGGCTTTCAGTGTATACCATGAGCGACTGATGAAATACTATTTGCCATCTCCTAAGTGCAGTCTGTCCTATTCCTCTCTGCAGTGTAGCTTCTGTCATATATCTGATGGAGGCTACAGTCTTAGTACCAGAGAGTTGAGTCAGAGCTCTTTACCCCCATCCCATAGCTGTAGGTGACTAGTTGTAGAGTATATGTGCTCTTGAAGTTGAATTGGCTTCCTGAGACCTGTGTATCTCTTTCACCTACAGATGCCACCTCCTGTCCGTACTACAGTTGTGTCTGCTGTGCCTGTCATGCCCCGCCCACCAATGGCATCTGTAGTCCGGCTACCCCCAGGCTCAGTGATCGCCCCCATGCCACCCATCATCCATGCACCTAGGATCAATGTGGTGCCCATGCCTCCCTCTGCACCTCCAATCATGGCACCCCGTCCACCCCCCATGATTGTACCAACAGGTTAGTGTCCCTTGCATTCCTTTCCAGGCTTCTAGGGCAGGAACTACAGTTCAGCCACAGTCCACAGAGCAGAGGCTGATGGTAGTGGCAGCTGTTCCCGGTAGGTACCTTATCCAGAAGAGAGCCCTGGCTATGCCTATGAAAAGATTCCCAAGCCAGGAGCTGGGAGTCACAGTTCCTGGGAAAGATGGGAGGCTGAAGTGGCCTCATGGTTCAGGCCCCAGATGCTCACTGTCAGCTGGTGCCTTTGCAGTCTCTTTCTACACCTTACCCATCCTGTGTCTTGGGCTCTCCGCAACTTGTGAGACTGCTATTTGGTGTCTTTGCAGCTTTTGTGCCCGCCCCACCTGTGGCTCCTGTCCCAGCTCCAGCTCCAATGCCTCCTGTGCACCCTCCACCTCCCATGGAGGATGAGCCTACTTCCAAGAAACTGAAGACAGAGGACAGCCTCATGCCTGAGGAGGAGTTCCTGCGCAGGAACAAGGTGTGTGATTCAGAGTGTTGCCTATGGCCTGTGGCCTGAGTGTTCAGTTCTATGCTTTTAGCTTCTGGGACCCAGCTTATCCATGGAATCCTGAGGGCTTCTGAACACAAATGAAATGTGGTAGGTATGGCTGAAGAGATAGCTTGGCAGTCTAAGCATCCACCTGGCAAATGCAAGGACCTGGGTTCAGTCCCCAGTAATGTATGCCATGCCAGCCTCAGAATCCTGGGCATGCTGTGCTGGCCATCAAAACTGGGCATGGCTGTACACACCTGTAATCCCAACATTGAGGAGGCTGAGACAGAAAGATCATTACGGCCAAGCTGTAGTGAGACCCTGTACCGACTGAATGAATGAATGATTTAAAAATTTTTAAGGGGCTGGGGAGATAGCTGCGTGGCACAAGTGCCTGCCTGGCAAGTGCAAGGTTGTGAGTTCGAATTCAGGTCTCACACACACACACGAAATGTGGCAACAACTAGGGAGCAGAGAGAAGTGGTCGTCATCTGTGGAACTCAGTCTTCTGCTGAGCAAGGAGACCCAGCTACCCAGGTAAAGTGACCCAGTTCACAGAAGACTGTCTCTTAGGGTTAGACCTTAAGGAGTGTTAAAGTAGGACCCTTAGTCCTGTTGATTTCTTTTCTTTTTTTTTGCTGGACTGGGGTTCAAACTCACGACTTTGCACTTGCCAGGCAGGCACTTGTGCCACGGAGCTATCTCCCCAGCCCCTTGTCCTGTTGATTTCTAGGGAGGCTGTTAGGCTTTTGTAAGGAGACAGAAACAGGCCCAGGTCTCACTACACCAAAGGATTTAGCTTGCTGACACTTAGCGCTTCCTCACATAAAGCTAAGAACTTTATAACATCTTTTCCCATTTGGTGTTCCCAACAGCAGTATGTTGTAGATGTGGTCATCCCTGTTTCACAGGTAATGATCTTTAGGTTCAGAAACCTAGTTAGCTAGGTAGCTTTGGGACCCCAGACCCAGGATTTCTGACTTCATGTCGCATTCTTTTTTTTTAATCATTTATGTATTTGATACAGGGTCACACTATATACATAGCTTGGACTCATAGTGATCCTACTGTTTTCAGCCTCCTCAGCACTGGGATTACAGGCATGCACGACCACACACAGACTCATTCACCCACTCAGCATGCCCCTGGGGCAGGGCCAGCACAGCAGGTGGAACAGGGATTGAACCCTGGTCCCTGCTCTTGCTGAACCAGGTGCTTTAATCCACTGAGCTATCTTGCCAACCCTGTCTCATTCTTCCCCCTTGTGATTGCTGGGGGATGTAGAACATTTTCATCTAAGAACTCCCTGCCTAGTTTTAGCCCCCAGAATCATCAGGAGACAAAGTCCATTCAATAAGAGAAAGGAGCAGACTATGGTGGCACATGCATGTTATCTCAGTACTTGGGTGGCTGAGGCAGGAGGATTACAAGTTTGGGGCCAGCTTGGACTATATAGTGAGACCTTGTCTAAGAAAAGAGAAGAGGGAAGAAATGAAATCTTGAAAGGAGGAAGTGATTTGCGTAGTGTCACAGATGGTATCAATAACCAAGCAGGGTAGCCACATGTATAATGTAGCCCTGGGAGAGCCAAAGTAGGAGAATCACAGTTTAACACAGGACCAGAGTACAAAATGAGACCCTGTGACCCTGTCTTAGTAAGGAAAGGTTGGAGGGGAACGGTGTCAGTAATGAATTGGGGGGGGGGGGGTGCACAGGAGCCCATGGCCAGCCGTGGAGGCGTACACTTGTAATCCCAACACATGTGAGGCTGAGGATTGAGGATTGTCATGAGTTGAGGCCAGCCTGAACTACATAGAGAGGCTCTATTTCAAAAATTAAAAAACATCCCAGGAGCCCAGATAAACTCTGGGTCTGTGTAAGCCCTGGTGTGGTTCACCTTGACTCAGGGATGATGGCCAACTCTTGTTTTACAGGGTCCAGTATCTATCAAAGTACAGGTGCCCAATATGCAAGACAAAACAGAATGGAAGCTGAACGGGCAGGTGCTTGTCTTCACCCTCCCACTCACAGACCAGGTATGGGCTGCTGTCGTTAACTGCTGTCGGGTACATGGGAGTCGAGGGATTGGGTACCCTCAGCACAGGTCGATTGAGCTCTTTTTGGTCCCACAGGTCTCTGTCATCAAGGTAAAGATTCATGAAGCCACAGGCATGCCTGCAGGAAAACAGAAATTACAGTATGAGGTGAGTCAGGATGTTCTTGGTTCTCTTCCTTCCTCGGATCCCAACTCTTCTGCTGTGGCAGAAGCTAAGTTTCTTAGAGCAGAATGGTAAGAGGCCTGGGTGTGGCCATCTGAGTCCACACTACAAGTAGTAGTGCTGGCCAGTGAGTGTGACAGTGCAGGAGCAGTCCTACGTGGGGTGTGGCAAATCCTTTGCCTTGCTGACTAGGGTAGAAGTGAGGAACAAGACTTCAGAATGTCTTGGTGGGTTCCTGACACAGTGGTTGGGCCAGCCCAGCTTGAGACCTGCCAGGTGCACAGGAGTGCTGCATTTTCTTTGCACCTGAACACACCAGCACCTCTGAGCCTCATTTCTCTTATACAATGAGGCTGTTGAGTGGAGTAATCTGAGGATCTCCCTACTCCCTATGGCAGTTCTTCAGGGCCATTGTCTTGGAAAATTGAACTTTGAGCCAAATATTGAGCAAAGAAAAGATTATCAGTTGGTGGGAAGGAAGGAAAAGGCATTCTAGGAAGAACCAGAGTCTTCTCGTCTACCTGACCACAGCTTCCCTCCAGCTGCTGTGTTGACTTAGTCCAAAATGTGAACCCAGCTGAGTTTAGGGTGGGGGCTGCAGTACTGTACCTACAACCAGGTGCCCATACTGAAGTGTGCCACCCTTCTTCCAGGGCATCTTCATCAAGGATTCCAACTCCCTGGCTTACTATAACATGGCCAGTGGTGCTGTCATCCACCTGGCCCTCAAGGAGAGAGGCGGCAGGAAGAAGTAGAAGAGAGATCTGCTGTGGAGTCCCTGTTGTTTATCCTGTTGTCCCCATCCTGCCCCAGAGCCCGGAGACTACCTGGGATCTCAGACATCGCCTGTGCATTTATTCCCCTCCTACTCAGTTTTGATATTCGTTATCCTGCAGAATTTTGCCCTACCCTTCCACATATTGATAAGAGTAGTAAAGCTTTCTGAGCCACTCCCTGGAATCCCTTTGTTAGGGCCCCTTGGGGGCCTTCATTTCTTCCAGCAGCCCATTGGGAGCTGTGAGTACAAGGATGGCCTACAGAATAGTGCCACATAGCTGATAGGTTATAATTGTTGTTATTCATCGTTTTTTATCTTTTCAGTGCTGTGTCTAATAACTCTTGGACCGTTCTTGTGAAAGCAGTGTAGTAAGACTTGTCCCAGGCTGGATGTGGCACATGCCTGTAATCTCAGCACACGGGAGGCTGAGGCAGGAGGTTCATTACAAAACCAGCTGGGACTACAGAGTTCAAGGCCAGTGTGGCTTAATGTATCAAGACCCTATCTAAATAAAACAAAAGACTTGTCAATTGGCCTCTGTGATTTGTCCAGACTCTGGGCAGTGGAAGCCCTGCTGTGTTTCATGTAGCTTTTCTGTGCTCTGAGGAATCCTAAGGTTTTATGTAAACTCTTCCTACCGTCCTGTCTTTGATATATGATAATTTAACTTAAAAAACACTGTAAACTGAGCATGTATACCTATAATTCCAGCAGTTGAGAAGCTGAGACAGAAGGATTATGGCAAAAAGTGAACCTGAACTACACAGACTTATTGCAAAAAACATGGATATCTGTATTATTCCCCTTTTAAAATACTGAGGCCCAGGGCCCAGGGAGATAGCTCTGTGGCACAAGTGCCTGCCTGGCAAGTGCAAGATTGTGAGTTTGAACTCTGGTCTCACCAAAAAAATAAAATACTGAGGCCCTCCAGAGGCCTGACCCTGTGTATAAAGGACTAATACAAGATTTTTTCAGCATGATGTGTATCATAGAATGATAGCCTCTCAGTCTCTGGGTTGGTGGGCAGCAGAGACCCATGAAAGTGAGACTCAGGTGGCAGCATTGGCACTCAGTTGACTCAGTCCCCTGTGTAGACACCACCCAAGGTAGAGCACAGGAACACCAGGAGGATTCTAAAATTGTTTAATAAATGTGTTAAGCCCATAATAAAATGTAGGCCTTAACTGTCTGAAGTACTTTAGCAATTATAGCTTGTCAAATACTTGTGAGTAGTATTACTGTTTAATAGCAAAGTGAAATGGTGAATCAGATGGTGAATGTTTTTAAAAATACTTGCCACAGTCCCTGAGTTGAGGGCCAGAGGCAGGCTGTTATTTTTAGAGTCACGCTATCATAGGGAGGTCGGCGCTTTTGTGGGTGTTCAGAGGCAAGAAGGTGAGCGCTGTTGAGTAACCATTTCCTGAATTTAATTCTGAAGAGTGCATGTGTTTGAAGCCCCCAAGAGTTCTCAGTGCTTTATTTTCAGTCTCTGCATTTGATCTCCAAGCTCCATCAAGTCTTCTCCAGGACTCAGACATGAGACCATTCCCACAAAACCAGAAGTTCTAGACACCACATTCCCCGCTGAGCCAAGTTCAGTGCCTTAACTCCAAACCTCTTCAGTGCCAATAATGTGGCTTTGTTGCAAGCTGCTGGGCCTCTAGATTTTTAACCTGCTTGACGTGATGTCACTGCTTACCCTCCTGATGTTAGCTCTGTCCTGTTTGCTGGAAGCGTGCCCTAAGAGCCAATACCAACATTTGGCTTCCTGAAATTGCTTTCATGGCTTGGGTTCCTGTAGTGAGCACCCTGCTAGTTCCTACTCCATGGGCAACACTTGGAAATGCCTTGAGGCTGGGCACAGTGAGTACCTGAAATTCTAGCAGTGGCAAGGCAGAGGCAAGAGGATGGTTGCAGGTTCAAGGCCAGCATGAACCACCTAGTGAAGTGCTATTTCAAAAAGAAAAAAACTGAGACCTGCTGAGTCCCATTCTAAAAGGGAAGGGATTAGGAGACCTAAAAGAATCTGCAAAAGCTCTCATTCTGGAATGGGGACGGGCACTGTGTCAGAGCACACGCCTCCACAGACTGGCAGACCCTGCGGGGCCTCTGACTGAGGCCATGGCAGGAGGTCAGGAATGCTACTGGGCAAATGTGACTGAATGGGTCCTTTGAGCTGGACTCGGAGCAAACTGATTTTCCGGGAATTCCTGAATGAAAATCTGTCCTGGATCGCTCAGTCATAGGAGAACCATTGACCCACAAGACCTTGTGAACAGTAGTGACCACAGAGCCAGCATGCATCCTGGCACTACACTTCCTATTTAGGGCCTGCAGCCTGTAGATGCAGCCTTCCTGGTTTTGTTTTGCAATATCAGAGATTGAACCCCAGGCCTTCACATTGAGCTATATCCGCAGCCTTTTATTTATTTATTTATTTATTTATTTATTTATTTATTTATTTTTATTTATTTATTTAGTATTTTGCTATTGCAGTGTCGGTTTCGTTTTTGGAATTGGGAAGGTTACAACAGACTCTCATGACTACCCAAGCAGTGAAAAGCAGCCAGCTATACTTTACACCTTTGTGTTTCACACAAAGGTAAATATCAGAATGCCCAATTTTCTAGTTCTTATTTTGAGACAGGTTCTTATTAAGTTGCTCAGGCTTAGCCAAACTTGTAATCTTCCTGCCTCAGCTTTCCAGAGTGCTGGAATCACAGGCATGGCCACCACACCCAGCTAAGGGCCTCGCTGTTAATGAAGTTGCTTACACAGCTTTCCGGTTCTCAGGGTGATCTCCTGAGGACTATTCCCCCTGTTTATTTTTCCCATGAGATGGTCACATAGCCAGTGAGGGCTTAGGAAAGTTGAAACAGCTCATCCATTCCTGGTGACTACCCTGTCTGTGTGTTCTACCAGACCAAAATGAAACAGAAAAAAAAAAAAAAAAAAAAAAAAATGTTCCTCTTGTGTGGCCACAGGGAACCCAGGCAGGATTTGACTTTCAGAAGCACTGTAATTTTTTCTCAATAGATGACATCTTGCTTTGTTGCCCAGGTTGGCGTTGGATTCCTGGGCTGCATTGATCCTCCTATTTCAACTCGAGTATGTGGAGCCGCTATAATTTTAAAGAATTGAACTCAGAGGTTCTATGAACTGTAGAAATTAAGGAATTTCACTTTGAGTTCTACATTCTGTTTGAAATGAGCACTTGTCATGTAGCTCCTACAAAGCTAATGATCAGCCCCATTCCACTTTAAAAATTATGTATTCGGTGATATGAACAGCAGCTTGTATTAAGCTATGTTAGGATGTATACATGAATGGAAACATGTATTGTCCCTGAGTTTGCCACCATGCCTGGCTGACTATACTTGTTTTCACCAACAATATAGTAGAGTTCCTTTTTTCCCACATCCTCACCAACATTTGTTATTTTTAGATTTTTTTTTTTTTTTTATAATAGCCATTCTTTCTGGGGTAAGATAGTACCTCAGTATTGAAGTTTTCTTTTTTTAATGTATTTGGTACAGGGTCTCACTATGCAGCTCCCACTGGTAGTGATCCTCCTGTTTTCACCCTCTCCAGCGCTGGGATTACAGGCATGCCACCATGCTTGGTATTGGTGCCCAGCTCGGCACCTGAGGGCAGGTCCTACGTGGCATGTGGTGTGGGGATCAATCTCAGTACCCTGTGTTTTCCTAAGCAGGTGCTTGGTCCACTGAGATATCTTGGCTGTCTGAGTTTACTTCCTAAGAACAAAAGTAAGGGCCAGTGAGATAGTTTAGTGGTCTAAAGCACCTGCTTAGTAAGCAAGCTTAGGCAAGCTTAGGCAAACTCAGGGACAATGGTTCCATTTCCCAGCACCACATGCCATGCCAGCCCCTCAGGATGGTCTGAGGGGGCCACACAAAAAAAGGGCAAGTGCAAGGTCATGAGTTTGAACCCCAGTCCTACAAAAAAGAAGAACAAAAGTAAAACATAAGCCCTGGCCAGGTGTGTGGTGCCTGACACCCAAGGCCAGTCTGGACTACATAGCAAGACCCTGTCTCAAAGCAAACAAAAACACCAAAAAAGTTGGAGTTGCGAGCATTAACTACTTGATTTGGGAATTTGCTCTTAACTATTCTTTATCTTTTGTATTTTAAAAACAGCAGGTAAGCAAACAGCTCTAGATACTTCTGGGCCCCACACTTTGTGAAACAGGATGATGATAAAGCTGTTCCTTATCATCTCACAGAGGGTCAACTTTTATCTAAACTGAGTACAGTTAAGCCAGCAGTGTTGCGATCCCAACACTAAGGAAGCTGAAGAAGGAAGATCCTTGTGAGTTTGAGACTAGCTTGGGCCATAAAGTGAGCTCAAGGCCGGCCTGAGCTGCATAGTGAGACCCTGTCTCCAACAAAAACAGCCAGCAGTGTTCCTTAGCCTTAAACTAAGATAATTCGATCAGGCAGAGGTACGTGACCCAGTATGAAAGGTTGAACAGTAACTACCAGCAGGCTGGAAGCAGCCGTGAGAAGATCAGAGAGACAAGAAGGAAAAGAAAAATGATGCCATAGCTCTAGTGATTTAACCTCTGGATCACGTTGCTCCTGAAGCCCTTCTTACATACATATTCTTTAAAGCTTTGGGAGCCTACCAAAGTTGAATTAAGTTTTCTTTTTCCAGTACAAGGACTAACCCAGGAGGCCTACCTCTGAGGTGTATCTTCAACCTTTTTATTTTTTATTTTGAGACAAGGTCTCAATAATTGGCTCAGACTGGCCTCAGATTTTCTGATCATCCTCGCCTCAGCCTCCCGGTTAGCCATCACACCTGGCACAAATTTAAACATATTTTGAATTACTTTTTCTGGCACTTGGACCAAATATCCTCAACTATTACCCTCTGGATCAGGATAAACTTGATAAGCTTTCTTATTCTAAGTTACTGGTCATCAGTTGTGTGCCTTTTGAGAGTCAGCTCTGCTGTCATCACGGATCAGGCTGTGGCCCGTGCTGAACATATGCAAGCTGACCAGTCTGAGATCCAGGGAAAGGGAGGCTTGCCAGGTAGCTCGGTGGATTAAAGCACATGATTCGGTAAATGCACTCAGGCCCTGAAGACCACAGTTTGATATCCTGTCCCACAGAGAGCATGACCCCTGCCCTTGAGGTAGCCTGAGCCATTAAATAAATAAATAAATAAATAAATAAATAAATAAATAAACTTCACTAAGATCCAGGGAAAGGGGCCTCTGTGAGCACCCGTGACTCAACTTAAAAATGACCCAAGAGGATATCACTAACTGTCCTGTATTCCTAGTAAGCACCTTACCTTGAAAAGGACGTGCAGGACAGCAGCTAGTCTATCAGATGTTCCACAACATTCTCTAAGGCACTTGTACTTTGTACTCCAGTGAACCACTGGAATCTGTGGAGCTCTCCTTTTATTTGTTTTGATTTACTATGTTGCCCACGCCATCTTGAATTCACAATCCTGTCTCAGTCTTCCAAGTAAGCTGAGATTACGGTTGTGCACCATTGCACTATGCTTGGGACTCTACTTTTTGAAGATGTATTCATTGGTGCACACACACACACACACACACACACACATACACACCATCTTTGAAGCCTGCTTCTATTTCAAAGAGAAGCAGTTTTATGCCTGTGCCCTGCTTCTTGTGACTGTCCACGCGGATCTTACCAGCTCCTGTCTCTGCCCCCGCACCACTCTACTTTCTTTTTGATACTGTCTGAAAAACATTAAATGCTTGTTCATCATTTTCTCCCTCTTCTACTGGACTATAAATTCTTTTTTTTTTTTTTTTTTTTTTTTTTTCTATAAATTGTGAGAGCTTAATTTTTTGTTGGTAGTAAGTATTGAACTCAGGACATTTATTAATACTGAGCTACATCCACAGTTTTTTGTTTTGTTTTGTTTTGTATTATGGCTGGCTCAGCCTGCCCTGGGGGTGGGGCTGGCGCAGCCTGTGGTGCTGGGGATCGAACCGCGTCCCTGAAGTTGCCTAAGCTTTCCTAAGCAGGCGCTTTAGACTGCTGAACCATCTTGCCAGCCCTTTTTTTTTTTGTACTAGGAATCAAACTCAAGACCTTGTGCTGGCCAGGCAGGCACAGGTGTTGTGCCACTGAGCTATATATCACTGGCTTGGCATGTCTTTTTTCTTCTCTTTCTTTGCTCTGTCTGTCTGTCTGTCTGTCTGTCTGTCTCGCTGAATTGCCCAGCCTGGGACTCAAATTGTGTGATCCTTTTTTCTCAGCCTCCCAGAGTGCTAGTGTTACAGAACCTGGTGCTGAACCAAATGGAGGCAACCGATGTGATTGTGTGGGCAGGCTGATGGTGAACCACTCCCAAAGCATCAGCCCAGAGCTGGCTTTGGGCTTAGTTTATATAGATTTTACAGGCAGGAGATACAAAAGCTTATAAGCATGGTGAATTTTTTATTGGGTAATATCATTTATTCTTCATGGTTGAGCAGAAAGTGATTTGGTCAAGGTCACAGCAGAAATGTAAATCCTGGTTAGTGTGATATAAGATTAGAAGTTGTGGCATCCAGGCGTTAATGGAATCATGTTTATCCAATCTTCCAGTGATGGACATCCAGGTGCAACTAATGTGCCTCACCCCCCCACCCCAGTAACCTGTCAGAGAACAAGAACATGTTTCATATGTGAGCCTAGCACCAGGCAGATTAAGTCATAGGGTTGTGGTCACTTTGCTTTATTGTGCTTGCAGCATAACATTTGTTCCAGGGATGCCTGGTTCCTCTCCCTTTTCTGAGAGAGACTCACATTCCCATGCACAGCCACTTCGCCCCTCCTTGGAGCTGGGACCAAAGAGCCCACCACTCTGGAGTCATTGGAGAGAAACAGAGTCCTCCCAGACAGGATTTAAGACCAGAACAGCCTGTGCCCACTCCCATGTTCACTATTGCCCTGTTTATGGAAAACCAGAAACTCATGGAATGTGAAGACTGCTTGGTGAGGTCTTTGAGAATGTCTGGGCCACAAGGAAACAGCTGGTAAAATCATTCAAGGCTTAAGCTCACCCCACCCCCAACTCCTTTTCTGTCTCTTAGGTCCTGCAGTTCAAATCTGTCTCTCTGGTCCCTCTTTCTAGGCCTGTCTCACTTATTTGTGTGTGTGTGTGTGTGTGTCTTTGTGACTGGGGTTCAAACTCATGACCTTGAACTTGCCAGGCAGGCACTTGTGCCACAAAGCTATTTCCCCAGCCCCTTCACTTATTGATTTATAGGGACTTAGAACCTCAGTTCCCTTAAATGTAATATGGGACTAATAATAGTATGTATCATTGCTAAAAAGCAACTAATGTGGAAAACAATTTGCTAGTTCCTCAATGTTAAGCAGTTACTATTATGACCCAGAAATCCCATTCCTAGGAAAGTCCACCCAAGATCAATTAAAAAATAAGCCGGGTGTGGTGTGGCACGCTTGGGAGGCTGAAGCAGGAGGATTGGTGTGAGTTTGAGACCAACCTGGGTTACAAAAGTGAGCTCAAGGCCAGCCTGAACTGCATAGCGAGACCCTGTCTCAAAAAGACTGCATAGTGCTCGCTTCAGCAGCACATATACTAAAATTGGACCGATACAGAGAAGATTAGCATGGCCTCTGTGCAAGGATGACACGCAAATTTCATGAAGCGTTCCATAAACAAAAAAAGACTATATATATATATCTCCATTCATAAACATGTACCTGGCCAGGGACACACCTGTAATCCCAGCTACTGAGTGGGTTGAGGCAGTAACATCACAAGTTTGAGGCCAGCCTGGGCAACTTAGTAAGGGCACCTCAAAATAAAAAGGGAGGTTGGAGCTGGAGAATGTAGTTCAGTGCTAAAGCCCTTGAATTTGATTGCCAGTACTTAAAGAAATGCTTGTACCTGAATGGTCAAAGCAGCATTATTACTAATAGTTAAAAATGGACATATTGGGCTGGCAGGATTAAAGTGCCTGCTTAGGCAGACTCAGGGGCCAGGGGTTCCATCCTGGCCTGCTGTGCCATCCTGACCCTGGGGCACACTGAGGTGATTGAGACTGGGCGTGGAAGCGAGTGCCTGTAATCCCAGGACTTGGGAAGCTGAAAAAACAGGAAGGGTCACTACTGAGTCTGATCTGCGTAGTGAGACCCTATAGACCCTGTATATATGACCGTCATCCAAGTGACTGTCAATGTAGTATATCCATACAATGGAATATTATTCACCACAAAAAGGAATGAAGGCCTGGTAAGTGCTACAATGTGGATGCATCTTAGAACCATTAGAGCAGTAAGCTGGACACAAAAGCCGCATACTGTATGATTCTATTTGTATGAAATGTCCATAAAAGGGAAAATCTGTAGATAGAAAGCAGATTAGTGGCAACCAGGGTCTGGGGAGGTTGGGGAGTGATTGCTGTGAGAGGAGGGATTTTTTGGGTGATGAAAATGTTCTAAAATTAGATTGTGATAGTTGCACAACTCTGTGAATATCCTAAAAAACATGGGATGGTATTTTTTTTACTTTATTATTTTTTACTTTATTATTATTTGGGGCTCAAATAGGGTCTCACTGTGTAGTGTAGGCTGGTCTTGAACTACACCTCCTGCCTCAGCCTCCCTTGTGCTGGATTACAATGGTGCATTACCACAGTTTTTTGTGGGGTTTTTTTTGCCTTTTTGAGGCGGGTCTCATTATGCAGTTCACACTGACCCTGAGCTCACTTTTGTAGTGCAGGCTGGTCTCAAACTCACACTGATCCCCCTGCCTCAGCCTCCCAAGTGCTGCGATTACAGGGGTGTGCCACCACTCGCGGCTACTGCTGGACTAAACTCCACCCCTTTATTTCTTTTTCTTTTTTGCTTTTCTGGGACAGGGTCTCACTATGCAGTTCAGGCTGGCCTTGAGCTCACTTTTGTAGCCTAGGCTTGTCTTGAATTCGCACTGATCCTCCTGTCTCAGCCTCCCAAGTGCTGGGATTACAGGCACATGCTACCACCCCTAGTCTCAATCTCCTCAGCATGCTTCAGGGACGGGGCTTGCACTGCAGGCCAAGGATCGAACCCTTGGCCCCTGTGTCTACCAAAGCAGGCACTTTAATACGCTTTGCTATCTGGTTGGCCTTAGGTTATTATTATTATTTTTTAATTAATTAATTAATTTGTTTGTTTATTTTATGGCCGGCTCAGCCTGCCCTGGTTGGTAGGGCTGGCGCAGCATGTAGTGTCGGGGATCGAACCGCAGTCCCTGCAGTTGCCTGAGCTTTCCTAAGCAGGCGCTTTAGACTACTGAACCATCTCGCCGGCCCGGTTGTTATTATTATTGATATGTCTTCCACAAGCGAATTTAAGGCCCCAGAAGCAGTGGTTAGGGAAATGTACTGCGAAACTTCTAGTTAAGGCTAAAAATTTAATCTGCTCCGGGTCCCAGGGAGAGTTCCTGAACACATTTGGGTCTCCTCAGAGTTCATAACTGAACGGGATTAAAGATCTCTACCCACACTCTTGGGGTTTCACGAAGCCGGCCTCTGATGCAGAATCCCAGAGGAAAACCTAGCCCTTCTGGGCCGGGGAGATAGCTCCGTGGCACAAGTGCCTTCCTGGCAAGTGCAAGGTCATGAGTTCGAACCCTGGTCCCGCCAGACAAAAAAAAAAAAAAAAAAAAAAAGGAAAACCTAGGCCTTCGGCCTGAGAGCTCCTGCCTGACAATCCGCGTCTGGCTCAGTCCGGAAAGGCCGGAGGACGTTGTCCAGGTGAGTTCTCGCGATTGGCAGCCCTGGGCTCCTGAAGACTACTGCCCCGCCTCCTCACGTCGGGCCGTTGGCGCCAGCCTGGGGGAGTGGGAGGGACACAGTGTCTCCGGCCGCCATTGGGCTTGGGGGGAGCGCCCCGGTGGGCCTTGACCCCGCCCCCAATTTCCTCGTGACCAATGGGCGCGATGCGTGGGCGGAGCGTCGGCGGTGTCGGCCGGGGCTGGGAGGCTGAGGCGGCTGAGGAGGCTGAGGTGGCCGAGGTGGCCGCTGGGGCCGAGGCGGCGGGTGCGGCCGGGATGGCGAAGAGCAGTGGAGAGAATGGGCCGCGCGCGCCTGCGGCCGCGGGGAGCTTGTCTGGGACCCGGGAGAACCTGGCGCAGGTCCCCGACGCGGCAACCACCGATGAACTCAGCTCTCTGGGCTCCGACTCGGAGGCCAATGGCTTCGCGGAACACCGTATCGACAAGTTCGGCTTCATCGTGGGCTCGCAGGGGGCAGAGGACGCGTGAGTAGAGCCGAGATCTGGGCTGGGGTCGAGGCAGGGCGCGGGCTCGGTCGGGCCTTGACGGCGACAGAGTCACCCTGAGGACCGACCGACACGTCCTTCCGAGGGAGGCTCCCGACCCCTTCCCTCCTCTGCCCCACCCCCACCTCGTCCATTCTTCCACCCCTGTGGGCAGTGACAGCTCTACTTCCGACCTAGGCACCGACAGGCCACCCCACCCCTTCAGCCTCTTCTAAACAGACTGACCCGCCCCCAGGGAGGACCAACAGTGCCCTTCTCCCATCACAGGTGACTGACACCTGCCTCCTACCCACCGCTGCCACCTAAGACTTAGGGCTGACTGACTTTGCCACCTCATGGAAGGTTTACAGATGGCTATTCCCCTCCCCCATACAGATGTGCTCTCTCTCTCTCCTCCCCCACGGACTCACAGATGTCCTTGTCCACATCATCTCACCACCCCCATGTCAAGAAATCCTAGATAGACTTAAAAAGGACTGACTAACCTGTTCCCATCCTATTCCAGGACAGATTGATCCTCAAGACAACAGACCTCTTTATGGACTTATTCTGGTCAGCCCACACACAAAGTCCCATCCTGGGACAGACAGTCCCTTCTCATGGAAGTATGGGAGCATTCCCCACCCCACTCAAAGGCAGCTTTTTCCATTGTCCCTGGCAACAGGTAGGCAGACACTGTCTCATCCCAGTACCTACAGGGTGACAGCACCTTAGGTCCGTCCACCTTAGGTACCCTGGCAGCTCCCATAGCCATAGGAACCAAGCAGGAAGACTCCATAGATGTCACAGGAACGTGACTCTTCCTCTCCAAATCCAGATCTGGAGTTGCAGTAGGCAGAATAGCAAGTCCCTACTCAAACAGCACACCCAGACACCCCACCCTGGAACACGCATGGCAGATGGCAGAACTGAGGCAGTGGACACAGCTTCCCTCCAAGTTGGACAGGCTGGGCAGCCAGGCTCTGCCTCCTGGAGCCCACTATGCCAAGTGCTCCCACATATCATTGTGTTCAGGCTAATGGTTGCCTTAGGAAAGTGGACTGCAGACCCCACTTATATCCCAGCTGTCATGTCACCCGAGACCAGGGCTGTGCACAGAACTGACAAGCCTCCCTTTTGATGTGCCTCCTGTTCAACAGAGATAGCTCATCACAGTTACCTTTGGGGACTTTACTCCAGAAGGTATACTTTCTCTCTTCGACTGGTTGTGACTGCCCAAGGTTCCCCTCTCCACTGTTAGCGCTCAGGAAAGTGCCTTGACTGTGTAAGAGCTCCACCCTATACTAGCAACCCCATAACTGTCTCTTCCGGAATTTTTTCCAGCTCCAAATCTTCTCTTATTCACCATTTCTTTCTTTGTAGGAGAAATCTAGGCTCCCCCTCTAAGGGGAGTTTCCTCTCACCCACTGGATCTGTCTCTTCTAGCTCCTCCCCAGTTGCTCACAGCGTGCCAAGCTAGAGCTGCCCTCGTTCTCATCCCTCTCCCTGACTTGATGCTTTGTCCCATTTTCCTCCAGTTCAGCTTGTGAGAACCCAAAGGAGACTTCATTTTCAAATTGGGGAACAGTTTCAAGAGCTCCAGGAGGTTGTGGTCTTGAGATGTGGGAAAGGAGTTCTTATTTTCATTTGTGGGGTTTTGGAAGGAAGAATTCAGATCTGGTGATGAATTCTAGGGCATGAGAATTCCTACTACATGCATATCAGGCAGGTCATGAGATCTCAGGATGCAGAGTGTAACGTAGTGGTAAAAAGCTGAATTTAAAAATCACACTTGCTGGCTATAAGGGCAGGGCAAGGTCCTAGATGTTTGAGCATGTTTACTTACTGTAAAGGACAACTATAACATTTATTTACAGTGTTACCAAGGAGGGCATGTGAGTAGAGGTAAGATCTGGGCTAGGGTTCACGTGAAAACCTGGGGTGTTTAAAGATGCCTAGCTCAGTGCCTGGCATAAACTGTGACCAGAAAATGGTAGTTTCCTTCTAAGGACTGGAGAAATGATGAGAAAAATGAGGGCGTACCTCTGGCATTTGTGGGCAGAGAGAGGCCCCTGTGGGAGCACCTCCCTCTGGCTGTAGTCCCCAGTGGGGCAGCCAGACATCTGTCTTCCCCGCCGTCCAACCACAAATCTGGAACGAGGCTTTGCAGACGCCCTCCACATTTTTGATGTCTTTACAATTAGAGCTGAGGTGGAATCCCAGCCCTCTTTTTCTTTCCTTGCCTATTTCCTTGAAGCTGTCAGTCAGTATTGAAAGACTTGGATGATTCTTGTTTAATCTTGTGGTTTCAAAAAAGCCTTCCCCAAGGCCAGAAGAGGGGAAGTTATGCGAAGTTTCAGGGTGACCGCCCTAAACACAGTCCTGTGGTTAGGGGCTAGGAGTCCATGTGCTGTTCCAGAGAAGTGGAGCATTAGCACTGATGGTTGTGGCAGAGTTGGTGGGGACTCTGGTTTAAGATTAAAGGTCTATTTCATCTACCTTGGGTCAAAGGTTGTCTTTAGAGAAGTCAGTTTTAATAGTTCCAGGGAATAGAGAAGAAACCAGATTGGAGACTACCTCCTGCTCGTGGCTGTTTGAGCTGGAAGGGATCTTAAGAAAAGACCAGTTTAGTCATATTTGTTATACAGAAGAGAAAGCAGGCCAAGAGAGGAAATTAACTTGGTTAAGATCACACTGCATATTAATGGCAGAACTGGGATTTGAACCTAGGGTTTCAGATTCCAGCGTCAAAAGCTGAGTATCATGACACATGCTTATAATTCTAGCACTTGGAAAGGTGAAGAAGGAGGATTTCTATGAGTTTAAGGCCAGTCTGGGGTACACTGCAAGATTCTGTCTCAAAAACCAAAATAACCAGACTCCCAGTTCACGATGCTCGCTATTCATAATTATGGCCCATGGCCCATGGCCCCAGCAGGGAATCAGGTAGACCAAAGGTATCTACCAGGAACCTGTTTGGCTTCATCTTTGGCTTTGATTTCCTCAGCAGTGTAGGAGGTTAAGAGTGTTGTCTTTATCAGTGTATTAGCCTGGGATGAGGCTTATTCATCTTTTTCTCCTTAAGCTTGCAGTGGAGGAAATGTTAATGTTTATTTATTTAGTCTTTTTTTTTTTTTTTTGAGACAGGGTCTCGCTATGCAGTTCAGGCTGGCCTTGAGCTCACTTTTGTAGCCCAGGCTGGTCTTGAACTCGCACCAATCCTCCTGCCTTAGCCTCCCAAGTGCTGGGATTATAGGCGTGTGCCACCACGGCCGGCTCTCAATTAATATTTATTTGCTGAATGATTTACTGAGAGACGTTTCAAGTTAGAAAGGTAAGAGTGATCTTAGAGATGGCCATCACCATATGGGGAGGTAAACTGAAGCCTGACAGAGATGATTAGCCTTCCCAGTATGTTAGGAGGAAAGCGGAGGATTGAACCCAGAACAATTCTCAAGCCTTCCTCTTTCTACTTCTTCACTCTGTCTTTTGAGCCTACTCTGCAGGGCACTTCTACTGGGACTGAGGTGTTCCTTGCTTGTTCTTTTTTTTTTTTTTTTTTTCTTTTTTTTGTGGCACTAGGCACCAAACTCAGGACCTTGTGCTTGCCGGGCAGGCACTTATGCCACTGAGCTATATCCCTAACCTCCTTGCTAGTTCTGAAGCAGTAGTAGCCAAAGGCAAGAAAGCTGTTAGCTAGCAAATGGCCTCATGGGTAGCTTGAGTGCAGACAGAGGTGTTGGCAGCATCGGTCCTTGCTTGGCTGGAGATTGAAGTCCAAGGAGGCCCAGGTAAGGAGAAAGAAGTGTTCTCAGCAGGGGAAAGTGGAGAGAGTGATGATACCCTTTCTATCACATGGTGATAGGAAGAACAAGCCTGTTCAGTATCCATTCTGCAGCTTAGAGGAGGTGGTCAGGAAGGTAAAGGATATAAATTGGAATACCAGGGCCCCTCATCTGAGGGAGACGGCTTGACAGGTGAATTGCTGACCTTCCTCTTTTTCCCATGTGATTGTCAGGACTGGCCTCTGGAGGCTGGAGTTTCCCACCCATCCTCAGTGTGCTCAATCTGCAAGCCAGATGAGACATCAGCTATGCTCTCTGGGATCCCCTGGGCATTGGCTTCCTGTTAAGGGAGTAGAGGATCTGAGCAGAATTTCTTACTCAGGGAAAAATATCTGGAACAGCAATATTGCCTTCTTTTAGTTCTCCTGTTCCCTGAGCCTTTTACTTTTAGCTATCTATGACAGTCCTATGATTTTGGAAATCATAGAACTGGCTTAATCGGCATCCCTTATAGATTGCTATATGCTAGTTGAAGTGGGACCAGGGCTTTCCTGTAAGCTGGAGCCTGCCCCCTTGCTTTCCTACCACCTTCTTCAGTTTGTAAGCTCAGAGCATCCACCTCTCTTGAGTTATTACAGATCCCAGGAGCACATGGAGCTGACATTGAATGATCCCTGGGTGGCCCTTCTGGAAGGAGGCAGCTATATAGGTGGGGCTATGTTTTGTGACTGTAGACCATAGGCCCTCTGTCTACCCTTTTCCTTTTTTCAGCTTCAAAGGAAAAATCCAGTTTAGTAGTCCTGTGGGTGTTCTAGGGCCTCAGACAAGACCTGACTTGGTAAAGGAGAGAGCCGGCTTGCCAGCTACTGCCCTGGGAAGGTGCCTGTATGTCCACCTGTTCAGAAACCCTAATCTATGGGAAAGAGATAAGGCAATAGAGCCTGCTTGGTGTTTTATCCTCCCTGCATCTGGTCTGAAATAGGACCTCCATGGGTCAGTGA
>PVKN010002118.1:27289-44947 GCA_004027915.1 Capromys pilorides
GGGTTTTTTTTTTTTTTTTTTTTTTTTGAGAGGGTCTTTCTTATAGTACAGTTCAGGCTGATCTTGAGCTCACTGTATAGCATGGGCTGGTCTTGCATTTGAGGTGATCCTCCTGCTTCAACCTCCTGACTGTATGCCACCATGCTCAGCTATGAGCCTTGAATTTCTTATTTGTAGAATGACTATATAATAGTACCAACTTTATAGGGCTGGTGTGAAGTTTAAATGCACTGATGAGGGCCAGTTTGATAGCTCTGGCAGCTCTCAATGCAGAGCGCAGCAGCCAGGGTTCCATTCCCATGCCATGCTGGCCGTGCCCCTGGGGCATGCTGAGATGGTGATTGAGGCTGGGCGTGGTAGCCTACACTTGTAATCCCAGTGCTTGGGAGGCTGGAAACAGGAGAATCATTACAAGTCTGCTCTATGTAGTAAGACCCTGTCCTAAATACAGAAAAATTAAATAAATAAATGCACTGATGAAGAGAGCCTGGCATAGTATAGATGCTCAGTGAATATTCTTTCCCCTCTTGAACACTTTTTTTTGTCTTTTTGAGACAGGGTCTCACTATGCAGTTCAGGCTGGTCTTGAGCTCACTTCATAGCCCAGGCTGGTCTCAAACTCACATCAATCCTCCTGCCTCAGCCTCCCAAGTGCTGGGATTACAGACGTGCGCCACTTGAACACTGGTCTTGTCTTTTCGTTTTCTACTTGTCATCTCTAGTCATGATGATGAGTAAGGCTTCATTCGTATGAGAAGGTACAACCTCTAACTCGGGGGTATTAGCCCCATTCTGTGGATAAGCATGCTAAATACCTGAGTACATAGTGTCCCATGTTTTCCACTCCATAGATGAAAGAACTAGGGGCCAGGGAGATAGCTCAGGGACACTAGTGCCTGCCTGGCAAGTGCAAGGTCCTGAGTTTGATCCTCGGTTCTGCTAAAAAAATAAAAAATAAAATAAAAAAATAGAAAAAAGAAAGAAAGAATGAACGAACTAGAGCTAAAACCTGTTTCTCAGCCCTGTGACTAAGCCTTGCTGAGGTGTTAGCAGGCAAGGAGTTATATCCTCATCATCCCTGAAGTCCCCACACTCAGTGCGAGAGTTAGTAGGAACCGAACTACCTCCCCATTGTGATGTAGAGAGCAAGGCTGCTCCTGTTCTTGGCTATCAAAGTAGCAGAAAGGTCCAGAGAGGAAGTTATTTGGGGAAGCCTTAAAGCATGACCTAGCCCTCTCATAGGTCAGAGTTTGCAGTTCTTTACTGAATTGAGTCTGCCTTCTTTTTTTGGTATCATGAGTTGAACTCAGGACCTCATGCTTACCAGGCAGGCATTGTGCCGCTGAGCTATATCCCTGGCCAATCTATGGCTTTTAGCAGAAGTATTTGTAGTATTTGGCAGAAAGACAAGAATTGTGTTCCTTTTACAGTGAAAAACCTGTGGCTTGGAGAATTATTGGCAAACCCAATAGTTCCTGCTGTTAGTCCAGTGCTCCAGTTATGTAGCACTGCCACTTTCTTCCTCATTGTGGAACCTATTGAGCCTCCAGGCCCAAGATACATTGGCCACCAGAGCAGAGCCTTCCAACTGTTGTCAGTGGTGATCACTTTCTTTATCCTGCAGACTGTCTACTTGACAAGGAGGAGGCCTACTTTAGCTGATTAGCCTGCTCCTGGCAAATCTGTTACTATTCTGGGTCCAGGGACCTGCCCTGGAAGGGATAAAGCTGTCCTGGTTGCCTGTTGGCAAACCAACGCTTTTGATACTTAACTTTCTTAGGATCCCCTATCTAGGATTTTGGGGGAAGCTTTCAACTTTGGCTTTCCCTATGTCATCTTTTTCTTTCTTACCTTTCCTCACCCATACCTAATCCTGTTCCATTTCACATCTTGTCTTAGCTCTTTACTTCTCTCAGGTGAGGAAGTAGGCAATAGACACAACAGCCTTGGAGAGCAAGCCAAGGTTATATTCACTAACTTAGCCATTTTAGCAGTGAGCTTATTTACTAGAAAGTTTTTGAGTATCTACTTTACCCAACCCTGTGATTAGGACAAGGGATACAGAACTGAACAAGACATCTCTTCATCCTTGCTCTCAAGGAGTTCACATACTTGTTGGAAAACAACCACAAGCAAAACTTTGATCTTTTTATTTATTTATCTATTTGGTACAGGGTCACTGCAGCTCAGATTCAGACTCACTTAGACTCTTAGTGATCCTATTTTAGCCTCCACAGCACTAGGATTACAGGTGGGTGCCACCACACCCAGTTCAGGCTGGCACAGCATGTGGTACCAGGGATCGAACCTGGGTCCTTGTGCTTGCCAGGCAGGTGCTTAGACTGCTGAGCTATCTCCCCAGCCCCCACAAGCAAAACTTTGACTATTGAGAGATAAAGGCTATAATTGATGTGTGTAGTTCTTTGGGAATATATAGGAGAAAACAGCCAGCTTTGCCTACAGGAGCCCAGAAAGAAGTGGACTTTGATCTGGGACTCAGAAGGACATTCCACTGTGTAGGAGGGGACCCATGTGCGATATTCCCAACAAAAACTGTTACACCAAGAGTAGTGATAACCAGAAGAGTGGTAGGCAGAAGAAGTAGTAAGGGTAGCTAGGAAAGGAGGTTGGGAAGAAGACTGGCTAGCCTCAAATGTCAGAATGAGGAATACTGTATTTCAGGAAGGTTAGTATGGGTCTGGCATGGAAGGTGGCAAAAAGAGGAGCAGGACCATCACTGGTGAGACCTGTGGGAGAACCCAAGATGCCCTAAAGGAGTTGTGGCGAGACACAAAAGAGGGCTGGTGCTATGAGGGGGAAGAGGCTGACAGATTTAGGGCTTAGTCCGTTGAATTTCTGTGTGGAGAAATAAGGTGGATGATCTCTTCCAGAGCCCATGCTGAAGCGTTTAGGGTGTAGGAAGGTAGGGCCAGCTGTACCTTCCTCTACAGTGGGTTGCTGTTGGACTCCTACTGCTGACAAGGCTTTGTCATAGTACTCATAGCACTGGGCTCCTCAAGGTGCCAGGCCTGGCTTACATGCCGAGAGTACATCAAGGGGCTCTTTGTTTTTCTCCTGTAGGAAAGCAAGTTGGCTGATCTGGTTGGAGAGGGAGTAGGGTGACTAATACTGTACTTTGTGGTCTCTGCCTGGTAGACATACTGTATAGCAAGAAGAGCCAGGCTCCTCCAAGGAGAGGAATAAGTCCTGAGGAGAGGCAAAAAAATCTACCTTAGAGTGGTGTGGCAGTTGGGGAGAGTAGGCTTGGACTTTGGGTACAATGTGTTGGTCAAAGGAAGGCATATGATAGCTGAAGGCTGGTCTGATCTCATCTGGTATCTATCTTATCTACATGTTTAGAAGTACTGGGGATTGGACCCAGGGCCTTAATACTATGTTACATCTCCAGCACTTTTTAAAATTTTTATTTGTTTTATTTATTTATTTATTTATTCATTTATTTATTGAAACAGGGTCTTAATATGCAGTTCAGGCTGGCCTTAAACTCTCTGTGTAGCTCAGATTAGCCTCAAGCTTGCAGTGATCTCCCTATCTCAGCCTCATGAGTGCTGGCATTACAGGCATGTGCCACTATACCTGGTTTTATTTTTAAAATATTTTAATTTATTTATTTTTTTTATTTTTTATTTTTTCCTTTTTACAATATCTTTTTAATTGCAAAATAGTGCCATAATTGATACTTTCCTCTGCATTCCATTTTGGCTCGAGGGGGTATGCAGGCCATGGACATGTGCAGAAAAACATAAACGGCTCTTTTTCAGTGTGTATGGATCAAGCATCTTCCAGTGTGTAATGATGCACTCTAAAGAGTAAGAGACTTTGACTGAGATTCCATCTCTGTCCAGTGATCTCGATGGGGAACTCCAAATGATGCAGGGGAAAATGATCCCCAACCTGAAGAGTTCGTGTTCTCTAAAACCGATGAATGAATTTTAGGAATAAATGGAGGTTATGAGCAGAATAGATTTATTAAGAGAAAGAAAGCTCCTGTCCAAGAGAGGGACAGGAGTGGGGTTCCAAGTGTCCCCCCAGAATTTTTTAATTTAAATTAATTAATTATTCTTTGCAGTACCGGAGATTGAACTCAGGACCTTGCACTTGCAGGCAGGTGCTTATGCCACTGAGCTATACCCCTGGCCCTAAATTTAAATTTAAATAAAAATAAATTTTATTTTTAAATTTCAAGACAGAGTCTTACAAAGTTGCTAAGTTGCCCAAGCTAGGCTCGTATTAGCTGGCAGTCCTCTTGCTTCAGCCTCCCATAATGCTGGGATTATAGCATGTACCATCACAGCTGGCTCACCTGGTATCTTTATTTCTTTTCTTGGAACTGGTACACTCTGAATCAGGCATAGGAGTCAGGTTGCCAGTCAGTTGCCAGTTTCTCCACTGACCCTGTGTTTTGTTGCTAATGCACATCTGACTATAGGGCTAATGCTGCCTGTATGTAGCCTCATAGGACTAACAGCCTAACAGGAAAGTCAGACATTAAACCAGTAGTTATAAGTATGGGTGGGCTCAAAGGGGTGTGAGAATCAAACAAGATAACTGTATTAGAACACAGTAAAAATAAAGACTTCTGAACAGGGACCAGGAAACTCAAATCCTGGGCCTGAGCCACTGACTGTGTGAGCTTGAGAAATGTGCTTAATCTTTCTAAATCTCAGTTTCCCTACACATAAGGCAGTTTCAATGGAATAGTATTAAAAAAGCTTATCAACTTCTAACATTTTGAGGTGGACCTGGAGTACATAAAAAGTGCTTTGAGAGGTGCTTTGTGTAGTAGGCATCACAATACAAGGAGTCATATTCCAGAGAAGCTGGTGCTTCTAGCATGCTGTGGCCCTCCAGTGAGAGGACCTCTCTCTGTGCTGGACTAGTGGCCCTCATGTCTGTGATCAGTTCAAAGAATGCTTAGCAAGTACAAGGTTCTGAGTTCAATCCCTGGTATCTCCCCAAAAAAGAGTGCTTTAAGTTCTCTGTCTCTCTATCTCTCCTAGAGCTTTCACATTGAGCTATATCCTCAGCTCCTTTTATTTTATTTATTTTGAGATACAGTCTTTCTGAGTTGCTGTGTTTCCCAGATTGGGCCCAAATTTGTAATCTTCCAGCACTAGCCCCTAAAAGTATTGGCATTACAAGCATGCATTGCTGTGTCTGGCTGATTTGTTTAGCATTATAGTCTGAAATAACCCTTATAAGAATGATGAGAAATTGGTAGGACAAAGTTTTTTTATGGTGCTAGGGATTGGACCAGGGCCCTCACACTGTGCTACAGTCCAGCCATTTTATTTTATTTTATTTTGCTAAGTACCCAGAAAAGGACTCAAACTTGCGGTCTTCCTGCAGCCTGAGCTCCCAGGTGGCAGAATTATAGGTATATACTAATACACTCAGCTTTAGGATAAGGGTTTTTTGTTTTTGTTTTTTGAGATAGGGTCTCATGTAGTTCAGGCTGGACTCAAATTTATTTTTTTTTTTCTTTTTGAGACAGGGTCTCACTGCAGTTCAGGCTGGCCTTGAGCTCACTTTTTGTAGCCCAGGCTGGTCTTGAACTTGCACTGATCCTCCTGCCTTGGCCTCCCAAGTGCTGGGATTATAGGCGTGTGCCACCACGCCCAGCTCCCTACAGTTGATCTTCTTGCCTCAGTCTCCTGAATGCTAGGATTACAGGTGTGTGCCACCACACCTGGCTAGCATAAGAATTCTTTACCCTGAGAAACTGAAAAGCAGAGGCTATGCAATGATGGGCCTGGGCCTGGAACCTGAGACTTTTCCTTGCTAATCTTCCATCTCAAGAAAACTAGTGACACTGTATGGTTTTTCTTTGTACTGCCTGTCCAACTCTTAGGACTTTAGCCCAGCCTCAAGCTTCTACATTTCTTCCTCAGTTGTTTTTATGGTTGACTTCTTACAAAGGATGGTACAGCTCCTATCCCAGTTCTGCACATAAAACCTTGTATATATTTCCAAAGTATGTGGACCTGGGTGGTAATGAGAAAGCATAATAGGGGGAAATTTTTATTCCCCCTCAATGCGTTCTGGGCATTGGATAGTGCGTATCCAGAGTAATTTTTCTTTCACTTTTTGTTTCCTTTTGACACAGGGTTTCACTCCCTATGTAGTTTAGGCTGGCCTTGAACTTACTATGTTGTTTTTTGCTTCAGCTTTTTAAGGCAGGGTCTCACTGTGTAGTGCAGGCTGGATTTGAACTCACAGTAGTCCTCCTGCCTCAGCCTCCTGAGTGCTGGGATTACAGGCGTGAGCCACCACACCTGGCTCTTGAACTTACTATGTACCCCAGGCAGGCCTCAAACTCATAGTGATCCTCCCGTCCTAGCCCTTGCCATTGCTGGGATTACTGGCATGTGCCACCTTGCTCAGATGTTTCTTATCCTACCACTTTTTTTAGAGGATGATGCTTTATTCCGTTTCCTCTCTATCCTAGCTCTGAGAGAGAGAGAGAGAGAGAGACAGACAGACAGACAGACAGACAGAGACAGACAGAAAGACAGAGAGAGACAGAGAGAGGAAGAAAACCTAAATTTGAACCTAGGAGAGCCCAGGTTCAAAACACCGGCAGACCTAGCTTTGAGTCCTGCTTCTGATATTTTCCAGGCATGTGAACACAAGTCTGCAGTTGGGCCAGCAATAGCACTGGGAGTGGGTAGCATTATGAGGCCTAAGTGAGATGATGTTAGAAAGGTACCTGGCATAGTCCAGGTGTGTTGGTACATACCTATAATCTTAGCACATGAAAGGCTGAGTTATGAAGTCACAGTGAGTTTGAGGCCAGCCTGAATTGCATGTGCAAACCTGTCTTAAAAAAGGAGAGGGAAGGTACCTAGCACAGTATAAGGGTTCGGTGTCTATGGTACAGTGGCTGTCACACTTAGAGTGTGCATTACTCTCTAAGGTTTACTTCAGGCCTTTGGCATAATCATGGGGAAACAAGGGCATCCTGTGGGCATGAAAATAAGGCTTCCCTTATATGTTCTACCCACTCACTCCAAGCTCTTGGGAGTAAAGCAGGAGCCAGGCCCACTCAGTCTTCAGTCAGGAGATTCTTGGCTTGCCAGGGCAGGTTGGGAGTCCCCCTGCCAGTTTCTCATTGAGTCATTTGGAGCAGGGCCCTCAGGCAGCTGTGACTTTGAGAGGCTGCTCTTCCCTCTTCTTGGCCTATGAAGAGAAAGCAGAAGTGAGAACATAGGTGGTCTCTTGAGAGCTTCCACCCCTGTATGCAATCAGAATGGGTGCCCTAAGGCCTCTGCCCTCCAGGGTACTCAGTCACTTGGGGAAGAGACCAATTTTTTTTTTTTTTTTATAATTACTGTCAGCCTCCTTTTGTGTGTCTTATAGATATTCATCTAGACTTCCTGTCCTGTTTCTGAATAACCCCTTCTACACTCCCAGTATTGTCTTAGTAATACCATTTTACACTGGAGCCTGTATGGTAGATTAGGCTTTTACTTGTCCTACTTCATTTAATTCTGTGAGTGTAGTTATCATCATAATCCCCATTCCACAGAGGCAGAAACTAAATACCAGAGAGGCAAAATGCCAAGCATCACATTGCATATGGCTCTGAGTCCTCTGAACTCCAAGTTGCCAGCCTAGTTGACAATGTCCAGTGTGGAGTTGGTGACAGAACCAGAGAAGAGTGGGATCTGGACTTACCTCTCTGTGCTGTCCTTGCCTTCTGTGGGCCTTTAGTCCCTGGCTTGCTAAAAACCTGAGTTTTCCTTTGTTATTTTAGTGAGACAAGGTCTTGCTGTATAGTCCAGGCTGGCCTTGAATTCAGTATGTAGCCCATACTGATCTCGAACTCATGTTGATCCTCCTGCCTCAGTCTCCTGAGTGCAGAGATTATTGGCCTATGCCACCAGGCCCAGCCTAGAAACCTGAGTTTTCTCATGTGCAAAAGAGGGTTGATCAGCCAGGGGTAGTAGTGTATGCTTATAATCCCAGCAGTCTGGGAAGGTGGGACAGGAGCATCATAAATTCAAGGCCATCCTCAGTAATTTAGTGAATTAGGGAGACCCTGTCACAAAATTTAAAAATGTAACAGAACAAAACAAAAGGCTAAGGATGTAGCTCACTGCGAAGGCCCTAGGTTTATTCCTAGTATTGAAAAAAAAAAAAAAGAAAAAAAAAAAAGGTTGGAGGAGAATCCATCATTAGAGGATCTATTTCCTGAACTTGTTGCCAGGATTAAATATAATAATGTTAAGTGCTAAGCAGTGTCTGGTGCATAGCAACTTCTTGGTAAGTGTTATAACAGACATTCAGTTAAGTTAATTGAGTATCGGAACTGTAATGTTGTAAAAGGCCATCATCAAGCAGATCTGTGCTCAGCCCTGTGCTGGCCTTTGAGGGAGATCTGGAGTACGTGTCAAGACAAAGGGGGAGTGTTCTTAATGTAGCACTCATCATGCTTGACTCGTGTGGTCTCAAGGTAGAGGAGAGTATTCCCAGCTCACTGGTGAGAGCATTGAAAATAAGAGGCCTGAAGCCACGAAAATAAAGAATTTTCTGAAGCATATGTTTATTGAGTACTAGCTAGGTGCCAGGCTGTGTTCTGGGCCCAAGACACAGTGCAGAGAATGAGACAGACAGAACCCAGCCCTCCAGGAGCACTCCTCCTGGTGGAATGCTGCCTCAGTGGAGTGACTGGCTAGGTGAGAAAACTACCTGCTCCACCAGAGTGCTCACATTCTTCAAACATATCATGCCTTTCCTAGTAACCTGCACTTGCACACACTGCGCCTTCTCTGCCTGGTTTGTCCTTTTCCCTTTCTTAGCTTGGCCACTTCCTGTCACTCTTCAAACCTCAATTTAAAAGGAAGCTCCCATTTGAAGTGTTCCCTAAACACCCGGCCCTCACCTTGTAGACTTCTTACAGCTCCTAGCACCTTTCACATCCTCTGACTTAGCACTTCTGTGTGTGCTGATTATTTACCCATTCACTTCTCTCCTCTGCCAGATTGACCTCTTCAAGGGCAAGACTGTATTTTATTCATCTTTGTGGATTCAGGGCCTAGAGCACAGGCTAGAGAGAGATGTGTATGGAATGTGAGGTGCTGTTTGTGATGTCTGTGGAGCAGGAGGGATGATATAGAGGTGAGAGGCCTTTGATGATGAGATGATGAGTGGGACTGAATTACAGGTGGGGGTGGGCAGGGCTGGGAGGCTGAGGGAAGGGTGACTTCGGTAGAAGGGCACCTAGACATAAAACTAAGGGAAAGGACCAATGTGCAGGAAAACAGAAAGGCCAGACAACTAGGGCCTGAGGTGTCTGTTGGGTAAGGAGGGCAGTAGGGAGCCATGAAGGAATGAGGCAGAGGAGGGGCCTTATATAAACAGTGAGTCAAGACTAATTTGGTAAGATCTATTAATAAGAGATAGCAATTTGGTAAGGATAGGTGAGGGTGTACATGAGTCAGGGTGGCCCCTAGGGGCCTGCAGTGAGATTATGACGGAGGACTCAGTCACTGGCAGGGAATTTCAAGTACCTCTTTGCCTGGTGGAGTTTGGGGTTTGGAAAAGGGATGTCTCCTGTTGAAAAGGGCTTTCTGCATTTGTTAGGGCAGTTGCCTTGGGGCTCTATTGTGGTCTACACCCTCCTTCAGTTTAGTGGACAGAGGAAAGAGGTTCTTGCTCTTTGGAGCTAGCAAGGCTGTGCCTAAAGGAGCCATTTCTTCTGTTTCACACGGAGCGGGGTGGAGCTGAGCAGAGTGGAGAGTTGGGCAGAGGACCAGGCACCAAGGCCAGTGAAGGGTGGAGAAAACCTGTTTACCACTGTGCACTGACCCAGGACCGGAAGGAGCAGAGCCAGGGACTGCCTCATGGGAAAGAGGCAGTTCTTTCTGCGCTGAGAACTGGAAAGAGTGAAGTAAGCCAGGCTCTTACCCAGACAGCCCTGTCCCTGGTCAGCCAGCTGCAAGGCAGGGAGGCCAGGCTGCTAAAGGAGATGGCAGACTGCTGTAGATAATCTTCCCAGCCCTAATTCCATCATGTGGTTGTAGCAGATCACTTACCTTCTGGGACTCAGGCCTCCCAAATGTCTGGGAAAGGGCTGGACTCACTGGCTGCTCTCACACACCTGTCAGCTATTTGTATACCAGTATCCCATCTTCTACATTATGTTTTTCCATCATCACTTCTTATGAAATTGTCCTAAAATTTATTTATAACATGTCATTATCACTTCTTAGGGTAATGAACTCTTTTTTTAAAAAAAAAAAAAAGAAAAAGAAAAAAAGGAGTGACGCTGTATAGTTCAGGCTGGCCTTGAATTCACTGTATAGGCCCAGGTTGGCCTCAGACTCACAGTGGTCCTCCTGCCTTAGCCTCCTGAGTGCTGGGATTATAGGTGTACAATACCACAACTGGCCAGGGTAATAAATTCTGGAGGTTTTTATCCAGTGTGCAGAGTACGTCAGCCTTTCGTTTATCTTCACTTTTCTTTCCGGAGGGCAGTGAGAGAGGATGCTCCTCCACCCTCATTGTCTCTAGGTCCATGACCAGCCAAGTTTCTCTGCCTGTCTATACTCAGATTTACCTTACTATGTGGGGCTTCCTCTAGTAGCCTCATCTCCATTCTGGAAACCCACACGTGAAAAGCTCTTGTCACATTCTTTACTCCTGCTCTTCTCAGCTTGTAGGTGGTGAAAGGAATGAAATGTGACAGGATTGAACCTCTGTTACATTGGAGCACTTTATATCTAGGTGGTTTAATGGCAGCTCCCACTTCCAGGCTACATAACTGAGCAGATTACTCAACCATGCTGTGTATTAACGTTCTTGTAGTTGAGTGGAGGTAATAAAAGTTACTTCTGAGGGGAAATTGTATGCCTGTGTGTCATGCTTGGCAGAATTATACATGGTCAGTGTTCAAACCATGTCAGTTCTTACTGCTTCATGCCATCTTGTGGGCTGCTCTCTGAGAAGGTGACATGGGCGCAGTGTTACAGATGAGGAACAGGAACTCAGGATAGAGAAGCCCTTCCTGTTCCACAGTTACAAAGTGGTAGAGCAGGGATCAGAAGTCCGGAATTATGGTTTATGTGTTAGTGAGTATATTATATAATTTCTTGGGGCCTTGTTTCCTAGGTAAAATGGCAATAACCCTGCTCTGCTTTTCTCTAAGTGCTATCAGATGAGAAATGAGATGTGAAAGTTTTAGCCAAACTGAACATTTCAGTTGCCTAACAACTACCCTTTTCTGGGCACATACCAGGCTGGTCCTTGTAGACATTTATTCCATATTGCATGTTTATGAAATATGAGGTGTACATTATGGTCCCATGAAAGATGGATAATTTGAGGCTTTGAAGGTCAAGTGTTTTGCCCATGGTCTCCCAGCTAGTAAATGCAGGAACTAGAATAGATACCTAGATTGGTTGACTTCACATTCTCCACTCCTTATTCTCTTTGAGGTTCCACCTAGCCTACTTGATGGGAGAGAGGAGCACATCAGTTCTGTGGTCTATGATCTCAGTATTTCTACTTGGGGCTGTATTTGTCTTCATTTGGGCTGGTTTGGAGAATGAGCCTTGAAGAAGGGGTTAGACTGATTCATTGGAACCAGATATTATCATCCACTGCATAGTACAGAAGTTCTGAGCATGGGAAGCACTTCTGTTGATTCTGCCAAGCTAGAGAGATTGAGAGCAGATGTCTAGAAGGAGAAAAAAACCCAGCCTTTAGAACTGATTGTCCCTCTGATCTTTTGGAAACCTCTAGCCTTCAGGGTTTTTGGAAAAGGCTAAAGCAACTTGGAAACTGAGGAATATAAATGGCATCCATAAGTATCATGGGTTATGGCATGGGCAGCATAACTCAGACAAACTCAGTCTGTGAGCCTCACAGGTTCAGTGATCAGGCGCCTCATTTGTCTCACCTAACCCTTTCTTCCTCAGGAGATGGGACTGGTAGCAGATAGTAGATTGCTTTGACTTACCATCTCCAACCTAGTTGTTGCCAGTTGTAGTTGTACTTGCCAGTGATACCAGCCTCTTGGCCTCATTGAGCATTGCAGGGCATTCGCTGCAGTGGTCAGAATACTAGAGGAGGGAGCCTGACTGTCCACAAGCCTGGTGGGCTGGATTGAACCACACAGCAGCATCCGGAGAAGGGCCTCATTTTTACAGTGTTTTTGGGGGGAAGCAGGGATAGCACTTGAGTTACACTGTTGGAGAAGGGAAGCTCTGTTTCAGCCACTTACTTACTAGCTTTGTGACTTTGCCCAAATCATACAACTTCTCTGTGTCAAGTCTCTCACGGACCAAATGAAAGTATTAAATCTATGAGGACTCTACCTCGCTGGTCATTAGAAGGATAAGTAAAATTGTCAAGGCATAAGTGGCTTGTGCCCTGAATACAGGGCAAATGAAAGTAATGATATCAGGCTAGGGAGATAGCTCAGTGGAATAGGTGCTTGCCTGGCGAGAACAACGCCCTAAGTTCCATCCCTCGTACCACAGGGGGGAAGAAAAAAAAAGACAAAAGTTACGATATCATAGAGAAAGCCAGATGTGCACTGGGGGAAAGTATGATGGGAGTTCCAGAAGTTGTTGAAGATCTGGTTTGAACAAAGTTGTAAGCAAGTAGTTTCATACTTCATGTCTTGACCAATTCACAGATTAGTGCTAAAATCAGTTTTAGGAACTGTGATCGGCATTTAAAAGAAAATAAATAAATACAGGTGTGGTAGCAGATATCTGTAGAGTCAGCACTTACTCCAGAGGTGGAGGAAGTCATGTGCCACCATGCCTGGCTGGAATTTTTAACTGTATATTGGGCAGTAATGGGATACTATGACTTAGGGGAGAAGAAAAGATATTCCAGGGGTAGGGAAGGGTGAACGATATGTATATACCTGGAAAATGAGAGGGATCTGAGAAGTGCATGGCCTCGGCAGGGGGGTGTTGAAATTACAGGTAGAGCTGGTTGTGGTGGTACTCACCTGTAATCGCAGCACTCAGGAGGGTGAGACAGGAGAATTGCTGAGAGTTCAACACCAGCCTGGGCTACATAAGCAAGTTCAAGATCAGCCTGGACTACCTAGCAAAATCCTGTTTCAGAAGAAAGGAAGGAAAGAAGGAAGGAAGGAAGGAAGGAAGGAAGGAAGGAAGGAAGGTAGGTAGGTAGGAAGGAAGGAAAAAAAAATAATTATAGGTAGGAGATAACAGGAAAATTTTGGCATAAAATGGGGAAGAAAGTTTTAGCCCTAGAAATTATTGGATAGGATGGGTTCCCCTGGAGGTAATGAGGCCCCATCCCTGGCAGAGTTCTAGTAGAGACCATTATCCAAGGTTATTGACAGTTATCAGTAGGCTCAGGCCACTTTCAGGAAAGAGTGGTTTTCTGGAAGGTGAAAGTTCCTGACACGTGGTGCCCTCCACGTGCCATTTAATAACATCCTTAATGCCATTTAATAACGTCCCTTAAATAACATCAGATTCTCTCCTTAGTATCTTGCTCATGCTCTTTCTTCACTGCCAGGAGGAAGCTGCCTCAGCGTTTTTACACACTTAATAGTATTTGTGCGGACCATTCCCCCATGCCTAATCCTAGCAGCTCCTCTTTGGGCATCCTTTGAGAGTCTATTCACAATGCAGCCTGTAAGCAGATAGGTAAAGGCTAAGAAGGAAAAGGGACTTAGTTGTTACAGAAGCCATTCCTATAACAGATAATAGTGGAACCAAAAGCCTTTAGAATTCTGGTAAATCTATTGAAAAATATGTGAACCTTCTGATTTAAAAAAAATGTATGATGTACAAGTTTTGAGGAGTACATGCATGCAGAAAGAGACATCTGCCTGTGGTTAGAGCATGTGCTGAGTGCTGGGAATGGCAAGATGGTTTTCCCTTCTCTCTCTCTCTCTCTCTCTTTTTTTTTTTTTTTGTCTTTTTGAGACAGGGTCTAGCCCAGGCTGGTCTCAAACTCGAACCAAGCCTCCTGCCTCAGCCTCCCAAGTGCTGGGATAATAGGCGTGCGCCACCACACCCAGCCAGTGTTTTTTTGTCTTTTTGAGACAGGGTCTCATTATGTAGTTCAACAACAACAAAAATCCTTCTCAGCCTTTTGGGGCTTTTGGGATAGCTCAATGGTTTAAAGCATTTGTGCTTGTAATCCCAGTCTGGCACCAGGGTCATTGGTCCCATCCCAAGACCCACCAGAAAGGCAGTCTGAGCCAGCCACTGAATCATTGTGCAGTTCAGGCTGAACTTGAGCTCGCTTTGTAGCTCAGGCTGGTCTCAAATTCATGAGGATCCTCCTGTTCCGTCCTCCTAAGTGTTAGGATTATAGGCGTGCACCAGCACGCCAGCACGCCTGGTAAGATGGTTTTTCCTCTTGTCCATTCCCAAATAGATTAAACTCCTTTGGCAGATGGGTGTGGTAACCCATATTTGTAATCCAGCTGGTCAGAAGGCTGTGGCAGAAGGATTACAAGTTCCAACCTAACCTGGGCAACTTAGTGAGACCTTGTCTCAAAACAAAATTTTAAAAAGTTAAGGATGTAACAGTGATAGAGTACTAGACTAGCATATGTGAGGCCCTGGGTTCAATCCCCAGTACTGAAAAAAAAAAAAGCAAAACCTCTACCATTGATGAAGCCATTTAAATAATCACATTTCCAAAAAATTTTCCCAGTTTATCAAAACATCTTTTGACTGACATGTACCCTTAAAGCAATGATATTTTGTCTGTTCTAGAGAAGATCTAGTGAAAGCAATAGTATAGCTTAAAATCTGTGGTGTTTTAGAATCCAGGAAATACAGTCATTTGTTTTGTACCCCGCTGAAATTCCGGTTTGAGGTTTGACATTGGGGTTTTGAAACTGCCAATGCTGGTTATCTGGCATCAGTTAAAATAGAATTTGTCATGTTCCTCTATGTATCTGCAGTTAGGAGAGTGAGTACCTCTAGTGCCCTGCAGTTAGATTTTACCAACAAAGCCAGATCCTGGGATTGAGTTGTCAACTGGGCATGTATTTAATCACACTGAGGGAGGATTCTTTAGAAATTTGCAGACTTATGTGAAAGCCTTGCTCCTCAGTTTCCTCATCTGTACAGTGAGGGGGACTGGATCAGATATTATCACTCCTTAACTACCAGAACTTCCTGTTGATTCAGTATGGGCAGCTGCTCATTTGGTTAAGTAAAGATCCCCTAACTTGGTGCACAAGTGAGTACACTGTAGGTGGTAGAAGTCTCCATGACCTAGGGAGTTGGGGGCCTATGGTTTCGGCTCCAATGGGGTTTGGGCGATTCTGAAGATGCATGTCCTTTGTAAAGTACCTGACCTCAAGGCTTGGACCTTTTTTTTTTTTCTCTTACCAAGGAGAGAACAGTTTTTTTGTTGTTGTTTAAGAAGAATATTTTTGTACCCTAGTTCTACCTCTAGGTGGGGAAAGGGGCCAGCAGTTTGAAGCATGGTGACTGTGTCAGTGTGTTGAGCGATCTTATTTGTCCCTTCTCAACTGTGCATATCCAAGTCTTCTCTAAAGCCTGGGTAGTGCCTCAGATAAACTGCAGCAAAGAAGAGGACCTACTCTTTGTGTCCTGGAGGCCTGGACTCTGCCAGGGCCCCGCCCTCCGTTCTTCTAGCCAGTAAAAGTCACAGCAGCATATTTCCTTCCGGCAGAGGGAGAATCAGAGACCACAGGCCTGGGCCAGGCCCCAGCTGCACCACGTCCTGTTCTGCTCAAGAGCTGCTGTGAGCACTTCCCACCCTGTGCCCCTTTCTGGGAAGTGAAGCGGGGCTGAGTGCCAGCTCGGGGCTAGATTCAGCTAGGAATTGAGTCTATTTTCCCAGTGATTTGCTATTTGACCCTGAGCAAGGTACTCTCCCTTGTTATCTTATTTCTGAGTCTCTGTTTCCTCATGACATTAATTTTATTTTTACATTACCGTCAAGTACTTTTTTTTTTTTTTTCACTGAGATAGGGTCTGGCTTTGTAGTTCAGGCTGGGCTTGAATTCACTAAGTAGCCCAAGCTGGCCTCAAACTCATGGCAATCCGCCTGCCTGAGCTTCCCAAACGCTAGGCATACAGGTGTATGCCATTACACCTAGTTTCAGTTTGAGTATTTTCTTAATTGAATAATTTTTAAAGCCACAAAAAGCACAACGAAGACATGTAAAATATCTATAATCCACTATTTCAGATAATTTTAAGAAAGGCATATGTGTGTATAAGGAAGATGCATACATTCATTTTTTATTCTTGTTTGTTTTACCAATGCTATAGCCCAGGCAAGAAAACATGTGTAAGTATGGAGAGATAGCTTGTCAGCATAAGCACCTGCCTGGCAAGCAAGGTCCTGAGTTCAGTTCTCTGTACTGCATGCCGAGCTGGCCCTGAAAGCAGGTGTGGTGTTGCATGCCAGTAATCCCAGCATTAGGGAGGCTAAGACAGGAGACTCACAAGTCCAAGCTACATAGGGAGACACTGTATCAAAAGACTAAAAATAAATAAATAAAAAGAAAGCATGTGTAAATGTAGAGGTTATTCTGCTTGCTCTGTCTACCCCTCAGAGTTATGTGAACTTATGAATTCTGAGACTCCCTCCTTGGAAAAAGCCACACAATTGATGCATTCTCTGGTCAAGTCAGGGATCCCCTCCTCAATCTACCCATGCCTGCATTGGTGTTCATCTGCCTGCCTGGGTCTGGTCTCAGTGCCCACCAGATGCTAGCTTCACAAGACTCGGAAGTTTGTTCTAGGCTCAGCAATATATCGTTACCATGCACCCAGAGGACTTTGCCAAGATCAGTGCTGACACAGTTGTGATAGCTGCTCAGTCAGTGAGTGTTGTACAAATACAAGCAGTGGTGTATTATAATACTAATAACAGCTAACTCGGGAAGGGGCTTTGAAGTGTAAGATTTTAATAGGTAGGGACAACTTGGCATGGGCTCTGGCTAATGGACTGGTGTGGGTAAAAGATAAGAGTCGGGAAACAGTCAGGGAGTAATTGGGGAAACTCTGAGTAACTAGTTTGGCTCTTATGAAGAGGTATATTATTTCTGTACTTGTTTGACTAGTTTTGTGTGCAACTGTGCTCCTAGCACACAGGCCCTCCTAAGAGGCTTATTTACCAAGGTAGGCCCAAGAAAGAAATGCTTGCCTTTGGTGCACAGATGTACACACTCTGGCTCTGCTCTGGAGAGGCATGGTGACCCCATGGCCCTCTGAAACATAAGGGAAGTGGGCATTTGAACCTGTTGCCTTTCTGGCCTGGCCTTCCAGGGAGAGGGCACATTCTCTCTCATCTTCCCAGGGTGATTATGAGTTAGCTGTCCTAAAAGGAAATGCAGAGACAAGTAGGGGCAATGTGGGTCTGGCTAGGCTGGTGCTGAATTAGAAGTCAGGGCCTTTGCTTCTCTTGGCATGTCTGATAGACCCTGCCCTCTGCTCCACAGGCTGGAAGAAGTCCCCCTGGAGGTGCTGAGGCAGAGGGAGTCCAAGTGGCTGGACATGCTCAACAACTGGGACAAATGGATGGCCAAGAAGCACAAAAAGGTGAGGGGCCAAGCCTTGGGCCTTGGGCTGGGAATTGGCAGCCTGAGGAGAAGAATGAGGGAAATTGCATCAACTCAGGAAAGCAGGGGCTTCTCCAACTGCCATG
>PVKN010002119.1:0-44845 GCA_004027915.1 Capromys pilorides
GACGCACTAATCAAAATAAAAACTTTTCAAAGAATAGATTTAAAATGATGATAGCTAAGAAAATCCATTTGCTTGGCATTACAAGAATAAGCAGAAAAAGATTACTTGTCATTTAATTAAACCCAGAATATAAAAGTGCAAGCTGAGTCTGTGCTGTGATGTGGCATTTACTGTTTCTCGGAACTTTTGCTACACTAACACACAAACGCCTCTGTAAAGCACAGCGTGCAGGAAGTGAAGCCAGGAGAGACGGCATGCTTTAAACCTCAAATTGCCTCATGAAATCACATAGTTCACCCAATTTGTCCCCTGAGGAAAGTGAACCACAATGTGGGGTGAACTCAGCCCCCTTCTTCTGCTCCACCGCCTGTCTCAGCCTGTCCATGAGGAGTTGAGCATCCATGGGCCTAAGGGGAGGACCTGTGTGTAGCCCCCTGGCCAAGCAGAGCTTTGTAGTAATTTGGAATTGTCCACAACTGTCACTATTACATGCTTTCTCTTATGCTGAACTCCTGTGATTACAGAAAAACCCAGAAGTTAGCAATTTCTTCCTACCTGGATGTTTCCTCTGACCTCTCTTCCACACATGCACAATAAAAGGTGTGTGTGTGTGTGTGTGTGTGTAATTTACATACATATATGTATGTATCTTAGTGCACAGTGAGGCATTTTCCTCTGATTATTAATTCCACAAATTTTTCTTCATGGCCTCCCTGACGATTTTCCACTTTTGCCTTTTCACATAAATAGAAGTGAAAGCTGTCACACTCTGTCCTTCAGCAGGGACAGCAACCTCCAGTAAGTTGTGTCCAGCATTGCCGGGCTTTGCCCAGCCATAAGAGAGACCAAAGTCACTCTCTAGTACAGGGCTACCAGGAGAAACATGGTGCCAAAGGGCCCAGGACAAAGTGATACACAATGTGCAGAGCAAGGATGAGGGACACACACACACACACACACACACACACACACGCACATGCGCATATACACGCAGGATGTCAGTACCTCACACTGTCCCAAAACAGGGTTCTAGGAAGATGAGAAGCCCATCCTACACTAGGCTTCAGCTCAATGGCTCCTGTTACAAGGAAGAGTTTTCCGGATGCATCAGTAAGCAGCATACAGGGATTTATTAGGCAGAAACTTAAAGTACACATTCGAAGAAAGAGTCTGGGCCCTCAAGAGACAGGAGTGTCATGATTGCAAGCCAGGTGCCTTTATGAGGCTTGGGGTATCTCTAAGGTAAGCAATCTGGGGGTATGTCCTGCTGTCAGTCACCTAACTCATCTGGCAGCCATGTCACAAAGCAAATCATTTCCTTGCATGTGAAGCTGTAATCCGCTGCCTACCCTTTCTGCTGCTTCCAGACGGAGGAGTCTGAAGGAGGAAGCCTCACTCACAGGTGAAAATCAGGGCCCAGAACCCCAGTTACAGGCTCACTGCATCCTTAAGACCCTCAGAAACTTTTCTTTTTAAGTGAGATTCCTTGGAAGGGAAAGGGATTTGTGTCCTGAAGCTGTACTTTTTCCTAGAGGTGTAATCCCAAAATTCTGATTTTCCTTGTCTTATTTTTATCTCTCCTTATGTCTTCTACCCTACCTCAGTAGAAATTCATTCATCCCAAGCCAAACTCACACTTGGACTGACACACTGTCACATCACGAATTGCTCCTCCCCAGCAGCCACCACCCTGAGATGAGGCAGGAGGAAGGGACATTTACTCTCTGGCATGGCCTGATCTTAGGTGGAAGCCAAGGACTAGGGGTGGGGATGATGGACAGGGAGAAGCAGGTGGCAGAAACTAAGCTGTCATGGCAGAAGTGGGAACCCACAGAGACACCTCCATCCATATCTGGGCTGTAGGGACACCGAGAAACCTGGGCTTAGCACCTCAGGACAGGCTCCTCTGCTCCACTGGAAGCCTGTTATCTGTGTTCTGCACATAGCCAGTCTGTATGTGCTGTAGTCACTTTCCAATTGCTGTGACAAATATAGTCAAGCACACCTTGAAGAATGAGATGTTCATTTTAGCTCACAGTTGCAGAAGGTTTGGTCCATGGTGAGCTGGCTCCATGGGGAGATTTGGCATGGTGGAAGGGCATGAAAGAGGACAGCTGCTCACTCCAGGGCTGTTACAAGCACAGAAAAAAGGAAGGAGAAAAGATATTAACATAGCCCTCCAGGTTATCTCCCAGTAGGGCCAACCTCTTCTGGCCGGGACCCACCTCCCAGTAGCATGCTCAGTTCAAGGCTCACCCATGGACATGTACAGTAGTAAACATAGCACCCCATGATCCATCACCTTCCATGAGCCCCACCTCTGAACAGAGGTGATTCAGGGGACATTATAGATCTAAATCATAATAGCATGGATGCTACAAGTGATGGTGGGAAAGCCCTTCTCTCTGGGGCTCAGTGAGGCTGGGTTCCTTCTCAGTTGGGAGAACCACCTGGCTTATACCATGGTGTTAAAGAGCTAGCTGGATGAGGAGAGTCATAAAATTGAAAATATTTTGGATTGGAAGAGGCTTCACTAATTTGAGCCAGCTTCCAACCCAATCCAGGCAATTCTCTGACACTTGTAGTTAATTCAAAAGGGTCTCTTGGGGCCTGGGTGCAGACTACTTGACTTATTGAAAATGTAGTATATAGGAAGCCATCCAGACCTTGTTGCAGCCTGGAGTTTATATTTATAATCCCAGGGGAAAGTTATTGAAATTCTAGTGAATAAATTCCAATGTTCCACGGCCAGTGTGACCCATAGTGAGAATAATAAAACAAAGACACATCTGCAGTTGTGGGGAGCCCAGGGGATTCTAAGTCCAGCCAGGACAATGGCTAATCAGGACAAAGGCCGTGACCAAGGGACAAACTCATGTTTTATTAATTCGTCAAGAATAGCATGACTGAGAATGGTGGGAAGTTTGTGAGTACTATGAGTTGGGCTAAGTAGGACACACAATGGCGCCTCTGCAATATGCAGAGGTAACCTCTAAGCTTGGAGAAATCTACATGACACAGTTTGAGGAAGTATCTGGAATTTTGGCTCAGCTGCTTCAGCCCTGGAACATCACCACCTCTTCCATCTTGAGGCTCAATCCCAGCTGGCAGCGTGGCACTTGGCCTAGCTCAGGATTAGTAGTAAGGGGCTATAGGCAGGACATCACTGTCTCGTCAAATTGTTTCAAAGGCTACACATCAGCACCTTGGCTAGATGTACTTGCTTAGAGCCAATGGAGGGGCTAGAGCATCTTCCTAGTCAGCTCTGTACATATCAGCACATAGAAGTAGGGCGAGAGTGAGCCAAAATGGAGACAAATTATCTTTGTTCAGGGAGCTGTCCTGGTGGTCCTCTACCCTGTAGGCTCCTAATCTCACCCCAAATTAACTCAAGCTGCTGGGAAGATGGCCTCAGGCTTTGGGCCACCATTTTGAAGACACAAGCGCAAGGACTTATCACTTAGTCCTACAAAGACCAGAGGACTCAATTCTACATGTGCCTTTTCAAATGGCACGTGGTAATTGTGGGGAGCCAGGGGAAACAGCCTGATTGTTTGGCATGGTATACATGTGCCATGTGTAATGACCAGGGCAGGACAGGCAGCATTTCCACCCTCTTCCAAACTCTGCTCTCAGCACAGAAAACCTCTACACAAAAGCAGACAAGATAAAACAAGAAAGAAAAGACAGATATGTGTCCTCCAGCGACGCTTGTGCTGGGTCTTTAAGAGGAGGGGCTAAAGGAAGGCCACTGGGGGGTCGAACAGTGATTCCTGAAAGGATTGGTGCTTGACTCTGGGCTGAATGCTATGGAAGTAAGCCCTTGGCTGGGGTGTAGCTCAGTTGTAGAACACTCACATGGCAAGTGTGGGGTCCTTGGTTCCATCCCTAGTCGTGCCAAACAAAACAAATCACATAAAAAGCAACCTGGTTTGTGACCAGTTGTTATAACTGGTCAACTTGACTGAATTAATAACAACACAGCAGATTAGTAAATATCCCTACCCGTGTCTGTGGGTGACTGACACACAGACCAGCCAACTGAGGGGGAAGACCTTCACTGCATGTGGGTGACACTGACCAATAGGCTTTCAGGCTGGATGGAAAAGAAGAGAAAGAAGGAAGGGTGCACACTTTGAAGAGCTCATCTTCCTAAGGTGACAGTGACTCTGTACTGTCACTGCTGGACACTGGTCTTTGGCTCTCCAGTTTCTTTGGCCCCCAGTGCTGATTTACACTCTCCAGGGAGCTTCTAGTCCTTTGATCTTGGACTGGTGCTGTGTTCTGGATCGTTCTTGCTCTTCAGCTTCTGTCTGGGGCTGAGCAGCTGCTGGATGCTCTGTCTTCCCCACCACAGGAGGCCAGGTGGGCTCTCCTGCCTTCTAGCCTGTGAGCCACCCAACATTTTGTTTCCCCAGGGGGACTGGTGTCCCCCTCACTCTTGCTTCCATTTCTCCATGTGACCCCTCTGCTCACTCCTGCCAAGTGACACTGCCGAGAACCCTCACAGAGCTCGAGCAGACTCAGGTGCCTATCTGATTCTGAATATTGAGCCTCCAAATTGGGAGTTAAATAAACTTTTCTCAGGCATTTTGTTAGAGCAAGAGAGAATGGACTATACATGTTCCAAGGTGGCATTTAAGGGGTATGGATCCCTTGGGGAAGTTGAGGCTGAAGCCTCACTCTATGTGTTGTAGGAATCAGGTGGCCAGCTGTGCCAGTTTGCCTGGGATGAGAGAATTTCTTAGGCTAGAGGACTTCTCAACATCAGCAGCCTCAGGAAAACCCAGTAGGCTGCTCAGTACTGAGGTGGGGTCATCTAGGATCTCAGGGAAGCCCCTGGGGGGATCCAAGTTCACCAAGGTTGATAGCTCTAGCCAGTCCAAACTCAGTACTGTCTGTAGGGAGAAAGTGGAAGGCAAGTGCGCTTGGTCAAGGTCATCTTCAAACATGGTCCAAGTCCTTAGGATGGTGAATGTGAACTCATTTCAAAATGGGGTCTCTGAAGTTGTATTTAAAGTAAAGGTCTTGGGGTGAAATCATCCCAGACTTAAGTGGACCCTAAATCCAATAACTGATGTTCTCCTAAGAGAAAGGAAAGATGGCCAGGGGACAGGCTGAAAGAAGACAGAGGCAGACGGCAGAGGGATGCAGCTAAGGCCATAGGATGCCACCAGCATTGGTCACAACACCAGGTCACCATTACTGACACCTCCATTCAGCCTTGGAGAGAAGAAAGCTCTTCCCACCATGTCCTTAGCCCTTACCCTCTCTTCTCTACCCCTTACCCTCTCTTCTCTACCCTCACGCCTCACTTCCAGTAAGGTGTATTAGAGTGAATGAGTGACCTTTGAACCCATGAAGTTAGAGGACCTGCAGCATGAAATAATATGGCCCACGTCAAGCCTAAGGTCAGGGCACAACGACCAAGAGGCCCCAAGGGCTCCTGGGAAGTTGGCTACCCAGCATTTCTGTTTCAGCCCCACCCATTCTTTCATACCTGGGAAAGTCCCCACTCCTGCCCCCATCCCTTAGGTCTCTGATGGTCCTGTTCCCCTCTGGTGCATAAGTGTAGTGTTTGTGGTGTGGCGCATCATCTCAGCCTCATCTGGCTCAGTTTACCCTGTGTGCTGGCACTCAGAGCTGGCTGTGACAGCCCTGAACCCTTCTTTGCAAACCTCCTCCACTTTACTTTGGAAACTCTGTGTACTATTTTAGTAACAGCAACAGCAGCACTTGGTTTTAGAAGTGGCATCTCTGTCCAAGGCAGTCATCCCACCATGGAGTCCAGGGTGTGCATGTGATCCCTCTGCAGAGGGAAGATGCCGGCTTTCCACCTCAGCCCTCTCCGCTTGTGTGCCTCAGTCTCCCCTGGCCCAGGAGGCTCATTTTGAAAAGGCACAGTCAGGAGCTGGTGATGATTGGGTCCACAGTGACCATGAGTACTTCAGTTTTGTCAGTTTTCTGAGACTGCAGAGCTTCCTGGAGCTGCCTGGGCATAAGTGGTCAAAGTCCAGCAGTCTCTCCACTGCCACTGGGGAAGGAGAGTGGGGAAAGCATGGCCATATCCACAGAGTGCAGGCTTGCTGGGGCAGGTGCCTCACCCCTGTGCTTCCCCCGGCCTCCTTACTGTGAAAAGAAAGCACCCTCTCCTGTCTACCAGGCCAAAAGTTTCAACTCCTGAGACAGTTCAGCTGCAGGGCAGCAAACAGGAAGTGAGAGGGAAGGTGTGGGCCCAGGTGGGGAGATGAGGGTGGTAAATGCAAATCCACAGTTGAGAAGAATCCAATGAATGTGCGTCAAAAAGATGGGCAAGATGGGGGTTCCACAGGCTGTTCATCTGTCTGCCTAACAGTACAGTGCCTGTTGGCCAAATCCTTCCACAAGCACTCAGTGCTCCTTCCATGGACCACCAGGCCTGACCCTGCTGAGTCCCAGCCCTACTGTCCTTGGTTGTTACTGTGCGGCTCACAGACAATGGTGTCCTGTGAATGCAACTCTTTGAAGATAGGGCCTCTGTAGATAACATCAAGCCAAGATGAAGTAGAAGAGCAAGGCGTTCCACGTCAGACTGGATGGTGTCCTCATGCTGAGGAGGAAGTGAGCACAGGGAGCCCTGAGGACAGTGGCCCAGGGGCAGCACAGCAGAGATGAGGGGCGGGGCGGGGCCCACAGCCACAGCAGCTGGAACCAGGAGCTCAGTTCACCCAGGAACTGATGGGCGCTGTACCCACCACCGCATTCCCACGTTCTACCAGGGGCATTCCCCAGGACCGCAGGGCACCTGAGAACCATGCCCCTCTCAAAGTGGGCCATAAGGAGGAGCACAGCTATGGTGGCCTGGCCTGGTCTCCAGCAATGCCTGTGGGCCAGGTGTTGAGCCTCTCAGGGGAAGGGCAAGGCCTCTGTGTCCCTCAGAAGAGCATGACTTAAGTTTCAGCAAAAGGAATTCGGGTCAGATAACCAGGACTGAGCAGCCTGGGGTGCCTTAGCCAGTGCACAGTGACAAGGACAGCTGTGGCAGGGTGGCCTGCAGGACTGTCGTCCCCAACAGCATCCCTCCAACCTCTGCATCTAGCCACCAGCTTAGGGTGCTCCACAGGCAATGGCTTCAGCTGTGGCTGTACACACTGTCAGCCCCAAGGAGGGAGGCACAGATATTGGGGACAAACATGGTCAGGACACACCGGCTTCTGTGGCCCTGGGGATGCCATGAGCCCTGATACAACTCAGATCAGCTTGACCTTGAACTGACTGTGTGGCTCAGTCTGGTCTTCTGCTTATAGCAATCCTCGTGCCTCAGCTTCCAAATGCTTGGATTACAGATGCATCCTGCTATTCCCAGCTAGAATTCTTAGAGGGCCACACATCCCCTAGAGCTGACTACTTTACAAACTATTAACTGAGAAAGGAGTCTTGCTATAAAGATAACTCGCTCAAAAACCAGTTTTGTCCCCTGGCCAGTCCAGGCCACCCTGACCTCTGGGCTCTGAGAGTACCAGGGCACAAGTCTCTGGCACAACCCAAAGACCTTCAGAAGGGCCAGGAGATGACTCTCTGGGAAAATCCTGGCCCAGAATGTAAACATCTATCACCAAGGTAACAGGATGCAGAGACCTCTTGCTGGGGATAGCCCAGAAGGGAGGCCAGGCCTCCAAAGCAGGCCAGCAGGACACTTCAGCTGTGCTGGAGGATTTAGTTACACATTCTTAAGCTGTGACCTTTCTTTCCAGACAAGGATGTCCTTTTCCACTTTCCAAAGGTTAGGAAGTTTTGATTAAAAAAATATGTTTGCAGTGATGTTAGGAAAACAGAGCCATTCCAAAGCCTCAAAGTGTGCAAAGGAAGAGTCCATCACACTGTGCTGGAGACACCAGGGCCTGGCCTGATGCTAGCTAGTGTTTGGGCAGCAAACAGGCAAAGTTTACCCAGAGCACTCTGTGGTTGAGCTTGTGTAAATAACAAGCAGACAGATGAGGAAGCCCAAGTGCAGTGAGCAGCCTGGAATGTCTCGCTGGCTGCTGGAGCCATTGAGAAAGAACACTTTCCACCCTTGAAGGAAAAGGAGGATTCAAAGTGCAGAGAGATGTGGTCTGGCTGGGGAGGCAGGACTCTTCAAGCACAGCGGGTTCAGCTGTGCCACACCTTGGGGCTTGGACTCAGCTGTAACCATGTAGCCACCATGTCCACTCTGGCCAAACGAATAGGTAGACAGACAGACAGACAGACAGACAGACAGACAGACAGACAGACAGGGCTTTATAGTTTTTGCTCTTAGAAGTGTAGTGCCCTTTCTGGGAAGAAGCAGAGAATGAGAGAGAAAAAAGGAAGAGAGTAAAGAAAGGAAAGGAAGAGGGGAAGAGAGGAGCACAGAATTGGATCTCATGGTGCCAGAGACCAGGTCATCCCCAGCACCTCCCTTGCACTCTTCCTCTTCAGGTCCTCCCCACCAGAGCTATGAGTCTGATCCAGGCTTCCCGGACTTCAGAGAGAGCTTCAACAGGCACCACCTGTGATTTTTGTCCTCCTACCCAAGGTTCCACAGGAATGAAACTCTTGTCCCCTGCAACCAGAGCCCAGAGTCTCACGGAGGACAAGGGCCTAGGCACCTTAACTTGACTTCCTGCTCTGGTGACACAGAGGTCACCTCCTCCCTTTGTCAACCCAGTTCCCAGGCCTGTGCTCCTCCAGCTCTCAACCCTCCTCTCTCCCAACTCATCCTCCCCACAGGAAGCAAGGGCAAGCCCATGTGAGTGGTGACCTGAGGGAGCCAGGGCAAGCCCCTGCCCGTCTGCCTATCTGGGTACACCCACTTCAAAGCTTTCCTGCAATGGGCTAAGACCAGCCAGAGGCAAGTCTTCCTGGGACACTGACTGACACCTATGAAGAGAAGCACATGGAGGGTAGAGAGGCAGGCTAGAGTGGGCTTTCTGCCTACACCAGGGACAGCTGCCCAGATGTGACCAGAGTGACTTCAGGAGTTGCAGGGTCTGCAGTGCAGATGCAGCACATATTATGTGGTAGAAATCCAGAAACTGGAGCAGGGGAGGATGGCTCGAATGTTCTCCTGGTAGGAATCTGCACTACAGATAGTGGGTAGCAGGCGTTCTCATGTGGTAAAGACCTGCTGGATCCAGGGATGTTTAAGTCAACACCGAGGAGCTAGAACAGCAGCCTGGGCTTGAAGTTCTATGAAGATTGGCCATGCACAGGCCTAGGCCTTGTGGAGACACTGGCTGGACCCTGAGGAATGGGAGAAGTGCCTATGTGGAAAAGAGAACTGCTTCAGACCACTCAAAAGCTCTCACCAACCAGCTGTAAGCTTATGGGATGGCACCACCCACAAGCAGGGCAGGTCTCATCCCTCAGTTTGCTGGCCTGCATGCTGATCATCTCTGGAGCCAATCATCTGAAAGTATCCCACAGACACACCCAGAGTGTGCTTTACTAATCTGCTGGACGCTTCTCAACCCCATCAAGTAGACAAGTCCTCACTAATGATCACCTTCACTATCTATGCACATGTGGGCAGGGAGGACTTCTGGAAAATCCCCAGTGGAAAAGAAGAATAGTGTCACTTGGGCTGAGTAGACTCCATTTTCTAGTCTCTCCTATCAATCCATAGACACCCAGACATTTTTGCTGTTAACTATAGGTGTAAACATTAAGAATTATTTCTTTTCTTTTTTACACATGAGAAGCAAGAAGAAGGCACATCTCTGCTTGTGGGTCTCAGTTCACCTGCTAGGGTTTAAGATGTGGGAGGCATTATAGTCAGGGTTTGCAAGTGAATGAGTTTAACACCGGACATGTAATTTATATGAATATTTTATTATACTCATCTGAAGAATCAAGTGCAGAAAACTACAAGAGACCTGTTCATGCACTAGGTACCCAAAGAATCCAGCTGAGGACATGGATCCCAGTGCAATGGCCCCATAAGTCCAGCTGGAGGTCTAGAGCCCATGACAATGTCTCATGCAAGTCTGTACCAAGGATCTGTACTGGGAAGACCCAAAAGTCAGTGACAGAGGCTAGAAAGTCTGCATCACTAGGATGAAGGATCTGTGTCAGCAGCTGAAGGATCTGTACTAGAGCCAGAAAGTGATGCTCAAGGTAAGGACCAGAGCTCCCACAAAGAAAATAATAGCCATCTTCAGCAACAACAAGGACCCAAGCTCCTCTGACTATGAGGACAGCTGAGCTCATATCAGGAAAGCCAGCACAACAAGTTTCTCCAGGAGAACCAACAGTGCACCAACTCCCTCTCCAGTTGTTTTATGCTCTCGACAACAGTCCTCAGGTGGACCTTCCACACCCAGCATCATGCTGATTTGGTTCACCTGAATGTTCCAGTTGACCATTATTTAATCCATCACAGAGGTTAAGATCTCTAAAAGCAATGAAGATGCTATGGTCCCGATCCTGCTCCTGGCTCAGTGCCTCAAATGGGTGGCTGAGAACCACCAGCCCTGCTGCCACCTCTCTGGCCCCTATCTTCAGGGCACAGACCCTTGGAGAAATGAAATCACACCATGAAATGACCTTGATGGGTGACAGACATCACCCCAGGACCAAGATTTATTATTCTATGATGGAAAGACAGGCTGATCAAGTGGAAATACGCAACTCACAGCTTTAATTCAGCAGCAAATCTTCATTCCTTCAGAGTTAGGACAAAACGTGTCACTGAATTTCCACCTAGAGAAGCATGGCCAGAAATCTTCCCTTTCACACAAAGGCAGGCTCTAAACCTAGGTCCAGCTGAGGAGATAGCTCAGTGGCATAAGTGCCCGCTGGGCACACTCAAGGTCCTGCTGCTTGCTGCCTTCTCAGTGGTGCAGATTCAGGTGCTAGGTGATGTCATTCAGCGCACACCTAGACACAGGTTCTCACCTCCACCTGCTCCCCTGGGGCAGCTGTGTGAGGACATCAAGCCATGGCATGTTTTGTGGCTTTGCTTGCTGATTTCTGGGAAAGAAATCTGGCCTATTGAAAGAAACAACAGAACCTGTGTAGAAGTCACTTTCTGCCTTTAGATAGGTCAGCCCTATCTGCCCATTGTCCTGTAAGGAAGAGGGCAGTCAGCTGTTTTCCCATTAGCTCGCACAGGTCAGGTAAGAAAAATCAGCACAGATCAGTTCCAGAAATTTGGAACCTGGCTCTTACAGCTGCTCTGTGATTGCTTGGCATCTTGCAAATATGATCTCAGGGAACATCTACATTCCTGTGTTACCTGGCCAGGCAGGCCACAGCTCCCTGACTGATAGGTACAGTTGGTGCGACATGTCCTCAGCACCCAGGGAGCACAGCACTAGCCACTGCAGACACCTAGTTCCTCTGGGTGCACCTGACAGGTAATGTGCTGTGCTGCTGGGTCAGGACTTGAGGTCTTATGAGACCTCCAGGGCATCCCCAAGCCTGCTGATATCTGAGAGAGACTTGTACAGGGTATGCTTGTTGTGGTAGAAAAAAAGAAGAGGCAAAGGAAAGAACCCCAAATAAAAAGGGCAAAAGTGTTACTTAAGGATGTTTTGCCCAGGGAGCATGAATAGAAGGGCAGGGACACAGGTTCCCAAAACAGATCCTTGCCATTTTCTACTCCGTCTGGCCTGGCCTATTGAAAGAGGCAACAGAACCTGTGTAGAAGTCACTTTCTGCCTTTAGATAGGAAGTCAGCCCTATCTGCCCATTGTCCTGTAAGGAAGAGGGCAGTCAGCTGTTTTCCCATTAGCTCGAACAGGTCAGGTAAGAAAAATCAGCAAAGATCAGTCCCAGGGTGGTCACTAGCCAGGGTGGCTCATTTGCCACTATGTGGTCCCCTGTCTGGTGATAACCCTGCCCTTGGCAGGGCTGGCCGGTGACCTCACACCTGGCTCTTACAGCTGCTCTGTGATGTGACCTAAATAAAGCTGGAGCCAGGCATTTCCTTCAGAGTACCATGGCAACAGGGCACATTACTCTAGTGATGACCTCAGAACCCTAAAATGAGTTCCATTAGGCCAAGGCGCATTCCCAGGGTCCAACATCTCGGCTTGACACTGCCTTGCTTTCCTGAGAATCGACAAGCCCAAAAGGGGTCCCTATGGCCCTGGTGTGAGATGCTGAGAAACACCAGGCACCAACCTTCCTCCCTGCCGGCCCTGGAACTCGGTTTCCTGCCTATTTGGGCTGGAGATGTTTAAACTCATTTTGGTTTCCCAGAATTCTTCCCTCCCTACCACAGCCTCTGGGAAGCCAAACATTCTTTTCACTGAGACAGGTTTTGAATAACACTGCCATTCAGGATTCCATCGTCTGTCCTTTAAGTGTATGCAAGAAGTTACCAGTGTCTAAATCCTGCCTCATTATTTTAAAAACGAATTTTAAAGATTGATTCCCCTTCCTGCATCTAGCCAGGTTTAAGCAGAGGCAGGAAGCATGGAGTCTTCCCTGGTATAGAGGTAGAAGGGTTTGGAGTAGCCCTGTATGCTGGTGGGGTCATGATGTCCTATCTGGAGGCTTTGGGAGACCTGGTCAGGTATGGGGTATCACCTAACTTGACAAAGTTCTGCATGGAAAGCAAGCACCTATAACTCTTCTTGGTATTTTTTTAGGCCATTGTCCAGGAGGGTGTTCATCAGCTTCCTGTTACTGTAACAACTGCCTTGTGGGATCAATTTAAAAAGAGAAAAGTTTTTCCCAGCTCCCAGTTTGGGAGGATTCTGTGCAGGGTCAGTTAGCCTTGTTGCTTTTGGGCCTGTGGCAGCTTAGCACATCCTGGCAAGGGCACGGGCATGGACTGGAGTGCTATTCACCTTGTGGCCAGGTACAAAAGAGAAAGAGGAAGGGGCATTGCACAACTTTTGGGCAAAGGCCCTCCTACCAGGCCCACCTCTTTGGGTTCAAGCTGGGGACTCAGCCTTGGGGACATTCTGAATCTGCACAAGGCCACCCCTGCCCCTTAAGGGCAGCACTGGCTTATGAGTCTTCAGAGGTACCACATCTGTTTCTGAGTGAGTTTCCACAGCTCTGTCCTGTGCTGAGCAGCCAGGGCCCAGCATGTGTCTGCCCAAGGGGACACAAGTAAAACAGTGCATCCTATTGGCCTGCAGCAGATCTGTTTCCTTGCAGAGCCACGGGGCTGGGGCCAAATACACAGCCTACTGTGTGCTGTGCTGTGTCCAGCTGCTGGTCCTAGCCCTTAAGATCTGGCCATGCTCAAGCACCTGTGTCCCTTCTGCCCTTCCTTCAAAGCTTCCCCAGGGCAGGGCTGGCAGGTGCTCCAGGCTACATCTGCGCCCAGACGGACAGCAGAGTGCATTGGGTACCACAGGACCCTTGAGCATAGCTACTCAGAGAAAACAGGAAGGGAAGGGGAACTCCTGGAGGCCCTCCTTGTGGTGTGAGTCTGAAATTCACCCTTCACTTCCAACTTCAGGGACCCTGCTGCAGTAGTCAGGACACCAGGAGTAGAGCCCATGTCTGAGAAGGGACATCAGCTCTGGGGCATGGAGCCCCTGACTCCCACTGCAACCAACAGAGTCTACCTGTGCCTCTGTGTTGAGCAATTTGGGCTCATGCTGCTTGGAGCTGTATTGGCATTTCAACCAGCCTTGAAGCACTGGGAGAGAAGCCCCAGCGAGCAGTCTCAGATTGGGTTAGGACTAAGCTTCTGCCTTTTTTATTCACCTTGATATACTTTAAAATCACCAGAGGGCTGGGCATTGTGGTGCACACCCATAATCCCAGCACTCAGGAGACTGAGGCAGGAGGATAACTGAAAGCTTGAGGCCAGCATGGATGATATCAAGACCATGTGGCATTGAAACAAAATAAAAAAACAAGTTTCATTACACACAGGGGTCTTCCCACCCCCTTAACTGCCAGCCCTCTGTACCCAAGGTGGAGGAGAGTGTTCTGTGGCTTCCACAGTACCAGGCCTGGCACATCCTCAGCCCAGGTGGCACACCTGTCAACTGATTGCACTGCAGAACTTGTGCAGCATGCCCTATGGCAAGTTCTCCATATGCAGGAATCCGTATTCAGCCAGGTATGGTGGCCCATTCTTCCATCCTAGCACTGTGGGAGGCTGAAGCAGGAGAATTATAAGAGGGGCTAGGGACATAGTGCAGTGGGTTGACACCTCAGTACTGAGGAAAAAAGAATCAATTTCTGTAGCCCCTCATCAAAACTTCATGATAGGGGCTGGTGAGAGAGCTCAGTGGTCTAAAACACTTACTTAGGTAACCATAGGCGACCACAAGGACCACAGTTCAATCCCAGCACCACATGCTGCACCAGCCCCACTCCCAGGGCAGGCTGAGCTGTGCATAAAATAAAGTTAAAAAAAATAACTCATGATTTCCATTGCTGGGTGAATTGTCCACACCCAAACATGATCATTAGAAAATTCTTGGGCCAAGGCTTCTCTTTCATTCATGCATCCTTCCCTTTTTAAAAATTTGTCTGTGTCTGCAATCCATAGTGACCCCATGCATGGTTGGGAGCTGCAGTATGTGCATCCCACAGCTTTGTTCTTTACACATACACACACACACACACACACACACACACACACACACACACCCTTCATTTCTTGGTCCCTTCCCTTTTACAAAAGGATCTATTTCCATGCTCCCTATTATCTGTCTTTTGTTTTTCTCTTTAATGTATTTATACTTTGAGGCTGGTGAGATAGCTCAATGGACTAAGCACCTGCTTAGGCAAGCTCGGGAACCAAGGTTCAATCCCCTCACCCCCTGCTGGCTCTGCCCCTGGGAGTGATGAGCCAGCCACCAAGACTGAGCGTGGTGTCACATGCCTATAATTCCAGCACTGTGAGGGCTGAAAACAGGAGGATCATTATGAGTCCGAGCTATATAGTGAGACTCTGTATGAAATACATTAACTAAATAGAAAATAAATAAAATAAAATTTATTTATGCTTTGAGTTTTTCATATGAGAAACCATGCAATATTCAAGCACATGCATCTAATTTAGTTCATTATGGTTGCGAGGGTCCATTTTCCTACAAATGATTTGAGTTTACCCTTATTCATGGCAGAACAGTACTCCATTTGTGTATTTACTGAAGCCCACTGAGATAGACTTAGGACTTGCTGGGTCCTCTTCCTGGGCAATAGGGAGACACCTACCTAGCCTGACACACCACCAGGCCTGAGGAGGACCACCTGGGCCACTCTCCTTCAAGAAGAGCAGTTGTCTCCATTTCAGCTGTGCCTGGCCCTATTTCCATGTATTGATGTGTACAGAGCTGGCAAGGACTTTGCTTTATCCCTTCAATTGGCCTCAAGCAGTGCATATTGATCAAGCTGAGGTGCTGGGGATAGTCTTTGAAGACAGCATGCATGTTTTCCTGGTAACCCACACCTGCTGCTCTTTAATATCAGCCAGGTCGAGACAGGACAAAGAGCCAGTGCTCCATGCTGTTGTCTGGGATAGAGCCTCAAGATAGAGGCTATGACTTCCTGGGGCTTGAAATTACACAACAGAGCTGAAGCACATGGACCCCAAAACATTAGGTACTATCTCAGTATAATGCAAATTAGTTTTTCCACATATCCTTATCTCTGCATATTGCAGAGGTAAATACAGGCCTCCCACCTAGCCCAGCTCACAGCACTCACCTACTTCCTGACATTCTCAGTCACTTATATCTAGGCCACTCTTTCTCTATGACTGAACAAAACATGGGTTAGGCCCTGGGTTGTGGCCTTTGTTCTGGATAGCCATCACCATGGCTGGACTTAGAATCCTTTGGCTCCTCATATCTATAAATATGCCTTAGTGTCTTCATTCTCACTGTGGGTTACACTGCAAGTGGTAGATTAAAATTAACACGATGGGATTCCAATAATGTATTTTGGGATTACAAATATAAACTTATTGGACAGAGACAAAGACCAGGAGGGGCTCCCTTGAAAATGAGGGAAGCATTGACAGACAGCAGGGAGGAGCCACTCAACAGTGTACAAACCACAGACCAATACACACAAGTGCAAGCACACACAGTGTCCTGCAGCAGCATGGGCTTGTCTGCCTGGCTTCCAAGGCCCTGTATATACCAGTGGGTTCAGTGAGCCAAGCCAGTTGGCCTCAGTATACAGAGGTTCTTGATGCCAAAGGCCAGGCTAGGCAAGAAGCCAGATCCAGCCATCCATGGGGGTGGGGGTGAGGTGGGTAACAAACACTCTAGCAGGATGCAATGGAGATGAGCCAAATGAGTTAGCAGGATGGGACACAGGAGAGGCAGCTGCAAGAGGAAGCAGAAGGCTGAGGAAGCACGGTTATATTAGCTTTCTTGTCAGTGAGACACTCTATGATGCAACTTAAAGAAGGAGAGATTTTATTTGCACATGGATGCAGTCCCTGGTCAGCTGCTCCCAGGCAGGGGCATCATAGTGGAAGGCTGTGATGGAGCAGAGCTGCTCAGCTCATGGGGGTTGGGAAGCAGAGCAGGGGACCGTGCCAGAGAGGAAGGGTGTAGGGACTAGACACCAGCCCCAGGCCCACTCCTGGGCACAACAAGAAAGACACAGATATGCAAGCCCAAGGAGATAGCAACTGAAAGAGGACAAAGCCTCACAGCAGGAACACAGCAATCCATGAAGAAGGTCCAGGCCTCCAGAGAAAGGGCCATGCTCCAAAGAGAGCCACACTGCCTGAAATCCCAGCGCTTGGGAGGCTGAGGCAGAAGGATCACTGGGAATGTAAGGCCAGCCTGGGCTACATAACAAAATCCTGTCTCAAAAAGAGAGAGAGAAAGAAGAAGGAAAGAAGGAAGGAAGGAAGGAAGGAAGGAAGGAAGGAAGGAAGGAAGGAAGGAAGAAGGGGCAGGCTTTACAGCTGACAGCCTGCTTCCAATGCTGGCCTGATGCCCTACCCTGTGCCCTGCCCAGCCAGGGTGCTCAGCATCTGAGTGGTCTGCATGCTCAGCATCAGGATTGTTTTCAGGATTATGGATCAAACCCTTTAGTGGACACAACCCAGCACACAGCACCCTCAGAGCTAACTTTGGCCCCATACTCTATTTAATTTAAGCCCATGGATAAAAGAACCATGTTCAGTACTTCCACACTGCATTCCTCCTATGCCTCCCTCTCACAGCACACAGACCAGACAGGGGATGGGGGGAGGGATAATCCCAATGAGGTGATGTCATCATCACTGCACCCAGAACCAGTCAGAAAGGTGCCATTTTGGACCAATCAGAAACTTGCTATTTTCAACCCTTCATTTGAACCTGGTGCCCTATGCAGGACCAGTAAGAAGATGCTCTTTCAAATCCTTCATTTGCATGTCAGTACAACCAATCAAGACACTTTCTGATTCATTTACATACAGCAGGAAATCAACCAAGATTTTTGATAGGACAGCTTACACTGGGTGTGATGCCAAGTGAGTGTTTGATAAGACAACAACCTGATGCCTTATTTGCATGAGAGGGTGATGATCCTAGGATTTTGTATACAAAAGACCCATTGGCCCTAATCTCAGGCTGCTGTGAGCCTTCTCACCAGCCCACTGTCACCTTTCTGAGTGCTCGCTTTTTTCACCTTCAGTAAATGTGCACCCTTGCTGCCTTTTCTGTGTATCCTGTCCAGTTCCTTGTTCAGGACATCAACAAGGGGAGAGAAGCCCCACAGTATTGCCCACCTGGAGACAGCAATGCCAATGCCTGCTGCAGTGTCCAGTCCTGGCAAGTGCCATACACCAGTTAGGGTAGTTTCTACTTGATTGATCATTTTGGAATTGACATCAGGGATTAGTGAGCACCCTTCCTGTTGTGCCCGGGAGTGGGCCTGGGGCCTGTATCTATACCCTTCCTCTCTGGCACGGTCCCCTGCTCTGCTTCCCAACCCCCGTGAGCTGAGCAGCTCTGCTCCACCACAGCCTTCCACTATGATGTCCCTGCCTGAGAGCAGCTGACCAGGGACTGCCTCCATGTGCAAATAAAATCTCTCCTTCTTTAAGTTGCATCATAGAATGTCTCACTGACAAGAACGCTAATATAACCATGCTCTGTGTTTCTTATCCGGACAATCTGATAATTCTTATATCAGCCCCAGATCTCCAGCTTGAATCACCTGTCTTGACATGAGCTCACTGATGGTCTTGACTGTCTGCTTCCTTTGGGTAAAGGTGCTGCTGGTCTGCACTGTTATACCAGCCCTAGTCATATCCTTGAGCAAATGCAGCCTGGGACATGGATCTAAAATGCAGAAATACTGCCTGTGTGATAAAATTTGGGGAGGAGGAAGAATAGACAGAAACCACACTATAGGATGGAGGACAACGTTCTGCACTCTGTGATCCCCACTCTGTGGCCCCTGAAACAGTGGCTGCAGAGAGGTGCTGAACTGTGGGAGGGCCACAGACAGCCCCATCCTGCCCACTTTCATGGCTTGGTGGGCTCCTTGGCTGACAGAAGGTGACTGGAGCCAAAGCCTCTCCACAGACCCACAGACTCATGCCAGGGACAGATCTGCTGCCAGTCCTAAGTGCGTGCTGTGACTCGAAAGCTATGGGACCCTTGCCAAGCCCAGTCCTCAGGAACATGATCTCCAGGAAGGGCAATTCATGAGCTCTCATCTGAGTGTGTAGCCTGTACAACCCTTGCCTTTGCATAGAGCTAATGAGTCAAACATGGGCTGTGATAGGCTTGTCAGAGGACTCCCTCGATGCCCTTAAAATGAACACACATTCATCAGGATGTAGTGTGGAAACAAATCATTTACCCCTTTCATCTTGGAAAGACTCCTGTATCCTGAGCTTTCTGGAAGGGACAAAAGAACTAGATGTGGAATGTGCAGATTTCACGGTGCTCTAAAGGCCGGAAGACAAGGAAAGAGCCAATTTGAACACAGGCTAAAAATACTATCCGGGCCCTGGCAACAATGAGTAACACAGCTCTTCTCAGCTCAGACAATTACTGTATGAGGAAGGATTGTGTCAAAGCCTGAACAGTTAAAAGATGTCTGATGAGGAGCAGAGGAGAGTGATCCAGGCTCATGGAGCACACACCCGTGTAAGACACCACTCACCTGTGGGACACGGGATGAGTGCAGGTAACAGAACAGCGCTGCAGTGCCTTCCATCTGCACAAAAACGGACTAGGTCAGTATCCAGGCTCTGTCTTCCATGCATATACTATGTGGCAGAGGGTTGAGAAGGGTGGTGGTGGGGAAGACTGTGAGCTACATGCTATGCATGTGTTCTCAGAGGATTATCATTGTTTTAGTTCTGTTACAAAATACTTAAGATAAACAACATAAAGGAGGAAATATTTATTTTGGGATCATGGTTTCAGCCCATGGTGGACTGGTTTTGTGGCTATTGGCCCATGTTCTGCAAAGCATCATGGGAGAAAATGGCTCACTCCTGGTGGGCAGGAAATGGAGAAGGGTGGAGGAAGGGTAGATCCACTTCCCTAGGGCTCTCACCTCCATGAGCCCAGGGGACTTTGAGCTCATCAGTGGGTGAGACCTTGGGTAAAGTGAGGACCTTCAAAGCCCAGCCTCCTCCCCAGGTGTCTCAGCCCAATTCAATGGATGCTCAAAGTTCACTGTCAGCTACTCTTTCTGGAAACCATATAGCATTGAGGGATGGCTGTGTCTCAATCACCTGTTCCTGCTGTGACAACAAAAATGGACTGACAGCCAGTAAACCACATGGACATGTTCTCCCTGGATCTGGATGCTTGAGCCCAGGATGAGGTTGCGGTCAGAGGCAATGTCTGAGGGCTTGCTGAGTCATAGATGGTACCATCCAGCCATGCCCTCAACTGGTAAAGGGACAGGGAGCTCTCTGGGGCCTTTTAGGGGGACACTAATCTTATTCAGGAAGTTCTGCCTTCAGGAACCAAGGTTCCCTTGGGATCCAAGATAGTCCTGCGAGACGCTTACTGTGGAAGGCCTGGCTGTTGCTAAGCGCTCCAAAGGTGACTGGATCACATTGGCTGTCATACCACACTGCTTAGGAAATGCTGACCACACTCAAAGGACTGCTCAGTGCCAGTGCCATGATGATGGGACTTTGTCAGAGAACTGTGTCAGGCAAGGCTGCTCAGGCCTCTGTACAGGGTCACAAGTCTGCAGGGGACTTGTTAGAGCCCAGCTGTAGCAGCATGCAAGGCAAGTTGGATAGGCATGTGACTGCCTCCAGGAAAGGGACCACTGCACAGGCATGTCCAGAGAAGCCATGGGGAGCCTGAGAAAAAGAGACTAGAGATGCAGAGGACACAGAAACTCAGCTGGGCTCCAGGTCAGAGCTGCAGTGGGCTGGAAATTAGGTGGAAGGCCAATGAATGCTGGGAAACCCCACCCCATTTCACAATGCTGCCCATCCAGAAGCTAACTGTGGGGCTAGGATGTATCCCTGCACTGTCTATCTTTCATAGATGTAGGAATACAAAGGAATGAAATGCCTGCCATCCCAGCACTCTGGAGTCGGGCAGGAGGATCCCCATGAGGCTATGTAGTGCATTCAAAGTACACACATACACACATGTGCACATGCACGTGCATACACACACACACACATCCAAATTTTTTAAATGAGATGATGGGAGCCAGTTGGCAGGACAGGAGAGGGAGCAGGCCCTGGTGCTCCTAAACCTCTTGTTTCCTCTTCAGATTTATTGTCCCTTGCAACAGCCTGGAATGGTTCTTTGATTTCATCACAATGGCAGGCCTGTAGGAAAAACAAACTCACACTTCTTTTCTTTCCTTCTTCTACTCTCAGTGTGTCAGGTTTCCTTGGGTACCACCCAAGCAATACTGCAGACTGCTTTCCTGTTTTCAAATCTGTCCCCTCTTCCATGCCAACTGCAAACCCAGATGGTGTGTTCTCTCCTTCAGTGAGCAGCTGTAAGCTGTGAACTTCCCTTGCACATCCAGGGAAGCACTTGCTTAGGGTTAAGGCTCCTTATTCAAAGTATCACAAAAGATGCCCAGCATGATGTGCAGGAAAGGGCTCGGCCTCCTGCCTTCTCCAGAGTGCTGCCCTCCAGGGACTTCCAGGTATGAGGAACCCACAGGTCACCAAACCCACATTGTGGGATTTACAGAGGCTTCATTACAAGACACAGTAGATTGACTCTCTGGCCTCTTTCCTCAGAGGTTGGAGCTGAAAGTCTCAACTCTCTAATCCTGCTGTGTCTTTCTGGCCATGGGTCCCATCTTGAAGCCACCTGGGCACTGCTAGCATTCAGCTTATACCCAGAATATCACCACTAGGGACTTTGGGTTCTAAGGACTTCGGGAGCCTCCTGCCAGGCAGTGGGGTGGAGAGTAATGTTTCTCTCATAACCCCAAGGAACAGTAAGGTGACACTGTTGCTGTTTTATCAGGAGAATACTAATCCTCTAAAATTCTACCCTGCCTTCTCCAGGGACTGAAGTTAGCTCATCAGAGCTGTGTTAAGACAAAAATCCCTTCCCTTCTAGGGGTATAGGGAAGGGGCATTACCACTTTCACTACTTTGTGGGTGCAGGGGAAGCATTCCATGGGGGGAGGGGGGGAGGGAGGGAAGGAAGGAGGGGGGGTCAGGCATTAAACTATCAGTCACTTATTTATTTGGGGGAGCTTGTATGAGACAGGATCTCACTATATAACTCAGGCTGTGATCTGTTTCAGTTCCTGAGTTCTGGGATTACAGGCGTGCACCACCATGCCCAGCTAAAATTTTAGCTGGTTTTTATCAGACCAAATTTGTCATTACATTTCCAAGTATCTGAAAATTCTGGAGTTCTTAGCACCAAAACAATAAATCCAGCACACAAACTATGAAACCACAGAGCACCATGGCTCTCGCTGCCGGAAATGCTAGATATCAGACATCATTAGCTCCCTTCAGGAGAAGGGGTAAAGTGCCAGGGTGCCTATTTTTAGGTATGATTTCACAGGTGTCAGGGCAGACAGTGTATCCAATCAACTGAGTCACACTGGAAAGGGAGGAGAAGGAGGAAAGGCTCTGACTTGCTGGAGAAAGGAGATTCTGTCGTTAGGCGCAGTTTTCCTGGGAGCGTCTAGCAAGCAGACTCTTAGTGTTCTACAAAGTCTCATCAAATGGAGTTTCAAATATGTTCTAGGAGACATCTGAGGATAAAGATGAAGATTCTTAAACATCTCACACAGCACAAGCATGTCAAATCTAAAAATCAGGTTTCGAGATTATTAAGCACAAGAACAACTTCTGAAATTAAATGTAAGTGCACATTCACAGTTCTCTCTCTTCTCTCATACTCTTTTGTTTTCAGACAGAATCTCACAATGTAGTTCAGACTGACCTTGAAGTCACTATGTAGCCTAGGCTGGCCTTGAACTCTTAACAGTCCTCTGGCCTCAGTCTCCAGAGTTCTGGGATTACCGGTGTGCACCACCATGCCTCACATTTCTCTTCTCAAGCAGGTGGCAATGTCACGCACCAGAGGCACCAAGCTAATTCCTATTGCAAGAGAAGAGGTAAATGTCAAGGGGTAGAGTCTCCAAGATTTAAAAACAAAGACTGAAAACTAAACAAAAAGATCCCTCAGTCAGTTTCATCTAGCCATTCATGTTGTCCTTTTGGAGCTTGGAGTTCAAGGTGGGAGGTGCTCTCAGGGACTCTAAGTGCTGTGACAAACCAGCAGCCCAGCTGGCTCAGGGCAGTGACTGTCTGCCAGCTCCCTCTGCCGGCCCAGGCGTCAGCACAATGTTGGCCAATGATAATGCTGGGCCCCTTGATCTACAGTTGCTGTACAGACAGGGGTTACTGAGGAATCCTGAACACATCCTGTTACAACCAAGCCCTGGCACTGCCACAGTGGCCTTGGGCTCGCTCTACCTCTGTGCCACTGGGAGAGACTTCCCTGCCTCTGTCTTGAAGCTGCCAGCACTTGGTCTCATGGTGTTTATCATGTGTCTCTGTTATAGACAGGCAAGTGAGACTGAGGACAGTAGCCGCTGGAGAGACCCTGTACCCAAGAGAGAGTGTGGGTGATCAGGCCTTGTCAGATAAGCAGTAGTTTGTAGTCACAGTGAACAAGAACTATGGGGACAGTGAAGTTCAGAGACAGAACAAGCAAGATGACAGAAGGTGCTGGATGGCCACTGTGACAACTCTGTAGCTGCCGGTTTGGAAAACCGTATTTTCTTCTCACTTTGTTCTAATAAATAACTTGGACAGGAAAGTGGCCAAGAAGACTGGTAGACACATGCATGCCACAGGCCTCAAGTCCTCAGGGGCCTGTCTCTAAAGTGAGTAGACTGGGTTAGTCCTGATCTCAGTCTGACTCAGAGGGTCTGAGCCTGGTCATCTTTTGGTATTAAAAATTTCTAGACAGGGCCAGGGATGTAGCTCAGCAGCTCAGCAACTGCCTAGCAAGCTCAAGGTCATGAGTTCAATTAACAGTACCAGGAAAAACAAAAGAAAACAAAAAATCCTCCTAGACAAAGAGTTCCCTTGGCAGCCTGCTTTTGTGTCCCCTCCTGACTACTGGGAGATATGTTACCACACAAGCAGGGGCTGGGGGACAAAGCCAGGACCGAGTGGGAGTTGGCCAGAGGGAGCACCACCCCACCAGCTGCTTCCTTGCAACATAGTGCTGTGGACTGTGGACTTCCAGCCTCCAGAATCATGAAAAAATAAACTTCCATTAGAAGCCACCAAGTTGGGGAAGCCTGGTGAGGAACATCCCACTTCTTACCCTGCAGAGGCTATACTGAACACCATCTCCTCCAGCTCATGGGAGGGCTGTGTTTGCTGAGCACAAGCAGCCTACAACAACTGAGGTTCATAGTCTTCTGAACTTCTGAACAGCACCAGATACCAACAAAACCCAGTTTCTGAGGGAACAGAGACTTCAGGAGCCACTGGCTCAGAGTGCACTCTAGCTATGGGCCAAAGCCCTGGTGACATAGTTACAAGACTGGTCTCAGAGTGTGCAGGGTGCTCAAGCCAGGGAGACTGGCCTACAGTGGCCAGAAGGACAGCACAGAAGTGGTCATCATTAGAGGGAGCCATCTGAGTGGGCCCTGGGAGGAGAAATGGACAAACCTTGAAGATGGACAAGTAGTGGAGGAGGAAGAGAAGGTGGGGAGGGCAATCCACCCTTAGAAGCACTAGGCAGACAACTCTGGAGCAGAGGCTTCAAGCCACCGGAGGCTGTGGGAAGACAGCACCCAGATGGGTCAGATGCAAATTATGGTATGTCTGCCTGTATTTGCAGCATATGGAAAGCTGAGGCAGGAGACTTACCACTAGTTCAAGGCTAGTCTGGGCTCCAAAGTGAGTTCAAAGGCAGCTTACACTTTTTGGCAGGTCCCTGTCTCTGCCCACCCTTCCAAAAACTAAGGGAAGGGAAGGCAGCAAATGTGAAGCTGGAGTTTTATGCTGGGGTCCAGGAACAGAAGGGCTGGTGAGTATGGCCCTAGGGGCACTTAGTGGTAGACAGATAGGACCTGGAGACAGTGGGGTAACAAGATAGACAGAAGCCACCTAGCAAGCAGGATAGAGCAAGGGAGAAACTCACTGAAAGGCAGTTAGCTGAGCTGTGCAGTTGCTGGGTGCATGGCTGAGGGCAACCACACTGGTGATTCTAACTGGGTGGTCACAGATGCAAGGCATCCTGTATAAATGAACACCCACAGGTGGGGCTTGGCGCCAGTCTCCACTCTACAGAAACATCAGGCTTCCACCATGGCCCTGCACACTCTGAGGCCAAGGCAGGCTGAGGCAAACAGAGCACGAAAAGAGGAGTGGGAGGATCTGGATGGACAAATCCAATGGCACTGGGCAAGGGGCTACAGAGAACCTGCATAGGAGGCTTGGGCACCGCAGGGAAGTATCAAGCTCCAGGGGGCTGAAAATGTGTGTGGAGAAGGGGAGGGATTGCTCAGACTGATAGGGCAGCATGTTCAAAGACCAGAGGCATGAGGCTCAGGAACCCTGTTTATTTACTTGCTTGTTTGGAGACAGGGTTTCTCTAGATCTCTGGGCTGGCCTGGAACTTATTATGTAGCCCAGGCTGACCTCAAACTTTCCAAGATTCTCCTATCTCAGCCTCCTGAGTGCTAGGATCACTGGTGCGTGTCACCACTGCCCACTCAGTGACTCCCTTATCAAGGATGTGTGGGTTGGGCTCAGGTGCAGGTGCTTGTGGAAGGTAAATTTCTTCTAAGTCACTGAGTTGGCACTAAGCCAAGAAGAACCTCTGCATTGTCAACAAGGATGGAGGAAGCCTCTGCTTATTTTAAAGATCATTTCATCTGCAAAACCAGAATAAAGGAACTTGGAGGCTGGGGAGCAGTGAGGAAGCCATGAGGGGAGAAGGGAAGTGGCTGTAGATGAGATTCATGAGCAGCGCACTGGTAACAGTGGTAACAGAACTTGGTAACAGGCTGACCCCTGGAGGTATAGAGAGAGCCAGGGCTGGTGCCAAGGTCCAGGATCAGGTTCCTGGGTGATTTCCCAGGGCAGTGTGACTGACAGGCAAGGTCAGGACCCCAGGGTGAGCCTGGCAGGGTCACAGGAGCCAATGTAGGCAACTGAGGAGGCAGGAGTCAAGAAAGCCTGGACAGTGCCATCTAACTGAACTATCAGCGCAGAAGAAAGAATTGGTAAAGTGCCAGCAATTAAAGGGTGGAGGTGGGAATGTCTCTGTTACACTTGACAGTCTCTCTGCTTACACTAGAGACAGCAGAGGACACTAAGCTTCATGCAGTGCACAGCTGTGATTCCAGCACTGTGGGAAGTTGAGGCAAGAGGATCCCAGGTTCAAGCCCAGGTTGGTCAACTCAGTGACTTAGGGAGATCCTGTCTGAACATAAACAAGTACATCACAGAGGACGTTATAAACTCAAGGCCTGGGCCAGGGAGATAGCTCAGCAGTCTAAGCATCTGCCTCCAAACATAATGACCTGGGTTGGCTCCCCAGTACGGCATGCCATGCTGGCCCTACCCCGGGCCCTCAGAGCTGGACACCAAAACCAGGTATGGTGGTGTATAACTATAATCCCAGACCTGGGAGGCTGAAACAGGAGGATCACTACAAATACAGGCTGCATAGTGACACCCTGTACCAAATAAATTTTTTAACAAAAATATTAAATTCAAGGCCCTCTGAAAGATATAATCACTTTCAAGTACAAGGGCTCACTTTGCAGCCACACAACTCAAAACATAAAGGTATCCTTGCAAGTTCTTAAACAGTTCGAGAGATGTTTTAGGTGCAAAGTCAGACTAACAGTCTTTGAAATTAGTGAAGCAAAACCCACTGACAATAGAGCTGTGGATATGGGGACAAATTTTTTATATCCATGAGCCTAATGCCCTATTATTTCTTCTACACACCTGCCAAACACCTCATATTTTACCTTATGGAGGATTAAGTACATACCATGACATGAAAATTAACACAGACTTAAAAAGTCTAACTTTTAGATTCAGGGATTGTCCAGGGTTTGGTCTAGGATTTCTACTTTGGAAAACAGTGCTGCACGTTTCTGTAGGTTTTGGCGAAGACAATATGCTGTCCTCTGTAACTTGCCTGACCCAGAGAACCTTTTTGGAGAGCTGCCCTGTACAGTTCAGCATTTCTGCGAGCGGGTCTGGTTTTGGAGTCATCATAGTCATGCAACAAAAGAAGCCTTCGAGATACTAAGGGAGGTCTAGGATTACGGAAAATAAGATGCTGCCCTGCTCACTGAACATTTTCTTGTAAGAGAGGTCTGTGACTGTGCGTGTCTCAAGCCGGGATCTGCAGCTTTACCGCAGGTCTCTCACAGCTGAGCCACACTGGCCTGACCTGGCCAGGGGCGCTCCCGCAGGAGGAATCGCGATCGCACGTCGCTGACCCGCCAGCCACCAGCTTCGCGGCATCCTCTCACGGGGCCCAGGCACTGCCCAAGCCCTCCAAGTGCTCCAGCAACCGGAACTGCAGCGACGACCACCTCAGCGACCACGGCGCGGGACCCGCCCAACCCAGGCCCGCAGCCGCCACCACCTCTCGGGATGGCAGCGCGCTGGGCCGCAGACAACTGGATGACACCAGGACCCACGCGCGTAGCCGACGCGGCCCGCAACCCTCGCCCCGCCCTCCCGGCCCCAGCACGCGCCTCCCTCTCCACGCCCACCGGCTCCTATCGGCCAATCCCAGCACCGCGCACGTGACGAGCGCTGCCTGCGATGACCTCATCCCTGGTGTGGGATGACGTCAAATTCAAGATGGATGGAATCACAGCGGCAGCGGCGGCTGCGGCGCGCGCGAGCCGAGTGTGAGCGGAAAGGGACCTGGCGCCTGCCTCGGAGCTGAAGAGCGGTGAGTAATTGTCACGTCCCTTGCCGCAGGAGAACTGCGGGGCGCCGTGGGGAACGATAGCCTGTCCGCAAAACGCGGCCTTTCCTGACGTAACTCTGAGGTGATTTGTCTCTTTTTCTTCCACCAGCGGGTTGCGGGCTCTGGGCCCTTCTGCGCGTGCGCGGCACCGTGGCGTTTACAGAGCATGCCCGATCTCCCACGTAGTCGCTTGTGCTTTCACATTGCGCATGCTCATTGCCCGCAGTTGGCCTCGCCCTGCCTACTGCGCATGCGTGGTCCTCTGGTCGGTGGTGCGGTTTGCCCTGACGGGGCTGCCTTGGGTAGCTGTCGCGCCGAACCCGGGTGCGCGTCCCTTGGCACAGCCGTTGCTACGCCCTGCGGGGGAGGGCGCGCGCCACCGTCTGGGCAGGTGCAGAGTTCGCTGGGCCGAACGAGCGTGCGCGGAAGGTGGTGGGCGGCCGTGGGGACCCCGCACCTGTCGCGCCCGTGCCTCTGCGACGGAGTGTGACAGCTCAGTGGCAAGTTGGCCCTGCGGCCTGGCACCTCCTGCAGACGGCCGGACCTCGGGGTACACCCCTGTTGCCGGCAACCTTTGCCTGGGGCTCTGGGTGGGGAAGCGGGTCTGGACATCACGCGATGGAATCTGCTGCACCCCACGCCCTCTCCGGGCAGTCTTCGTCACCCCGGCCCCAATCTCCTGGAGCACGTCTGGTGTGTGTAGGGCCCGCACCTGGTGTCAGGGCCAACCCCTGCACTCGGAATCCCTGGGGTATACCGTGGCAGAGAACTGCTCCCTCCCGGACAGCACGGTAGAAGGGTTTGGACAGATGCCTGCCTGATGAATGGGGACCCAGGGAGGTCTGGAGCCTTGCCCAAACTGGGACTTTTCCTGTAGTGCCTGGGCTCGCTGCCTGTCACCTAGCATCTGAAGGCATGTGTGTTACAGCACAGTCCAGCGATTATTCACCAGCATGACCCTGAGTCATCAGTTACCCAGTTGGTAGTAGGTTTCTCCTTTCTTGCTTAAGAGGAGGAACGGTGGGTTCATCCATTTTAAGATTTCTCATTGAAAATCAGTTTTTAAGACCTACCTTTGGAACTGAAGGGAGTAAGTCCAGGTTCATGTCTAATGACAAATAGAAGTTAACATTACCTTTTAATATTGATGTTCAAGCAAAAGTAGACACTTGAGGCTTTGGCAAACTTAAATGTAACTTTTCACTTCATCTTTCCTTTTAGCAGTATTGAAAACATAGTGTGCTTTAGTCAATGGAAGTAAAAGTTAAAAAAAAAAAAATACAGGCTTACTCCTGAGGAAGTTACAGTATTTCATGTCAAGGGAAATAAACGTGTACAATGATAAAGGTTGAAAACTAAAAGTAACAAGAGGGGATGGGTTATTAAGTCTTCAAATGAGAAAGAGGTGACTGAGATAATTTTGGTTGTCCTCAAAGTCTTGATATGAAGGCAGACACTAGAGTTGTCTAAGGACTATGTGTATATATCACAGTGATTAGCCAAAAGAGAAAGCAGAGGGTCTGGCCCAGGAGACCTACCAAGGATATGGGTCTCAGTTTCTGTGTTGGATCTGTATTTTGTACTGTGATGAGTCTAACCAGCAGAGATACAGACTTGAGAGGCATCATCACCAGGAGTTACTAAAGCTGTAAGAGTGGACAGACAGCAAGGAACATACCAGGTGCCGGCGCTGTAACAGGTGAGAAGTAACAATGAGCAAATCCTGTCATTTCACTGTCACTGCACCAACATATCTCCAGACCCTAAGCTGGGATTAGGAGCATGCAGGTGAAAAGGGGCTCTTCTTATGAGAAGTCTGAAGGATGACAGAGTAGAGGTGTGCTGCTGAAATAGCTTGAGGGGTTACTTCAAGAGATGGAGCATTCTAACCATGTAGGTGGCGGCTCCTGGCCAAGCAAAGTTGCAGAAGCTATGTAGAGGTCCTGGTGTTTCATCTGTATCTTTCTGCAGAAAGCAAGTCAGGTAAGGTAGAAAAGATATTTTAGGTGGCAGAACTGGGTGTGCAAATTGGTCGGGTAGATGTTAAGGAGTGCCTAGAAGGTACAGAGGTAAACTGAGTCAGTGTGAGCTTTGTGTGTCTGTCTACAGTTTGGGTTTTTGCTCTGGTAAGTAGAAGAGAATGATATTATAAATTAGGGCAGTGGTATGATTAGCTGTGCTTAAAGAAAACAAGAAAAAAACCTGGTTTCCACTCCTGCATTTAACACAAGTAGAGAGGACAAAAAACAACCAATTTTTATTGTTACACACGATACTATGCTGGGCACTGTGAAGAGTGCCAGGAGATAGTAAATAATTCATCAGTCCTTAAATAGCTTATCGTCCTGTTGAGCCACAAACGACTAGCAGCATACACTGGTGAAAAAGCACTGCATGAGGAAGGAGGTGTCTGTTCATTTAAGCTGAAATAGTCAGGGAAGGTGCATTAAGATGTTGGCAGGGCTGGTTCCTCGTGTGGCCTCTGCTTGACTTGCAGGTGGTCTCTTCTCTGTCTTCACAGTGTTGTCCCTGTGTTCTGATTTTCTCTTAAGGGTGCTGGTTATGCTGAATGCACATTTTAGCTTAGTTGTCTCATTTTTGCTGAGTTATTTCTATAAAAACCTCATCACCAGCTATTGTGTTCTGAGGTACAAGGGTTTAGGAATTGGGCAAGTGAATGGAGCAGGGGTGAGGGCACAACTCAGCCCTAATAAAACAAAGCTTCCCAGAGTACTTAGAACTTGAGATGGGCTGCAGAGGGACAGCCAACTGCACATCTGGTAACAACAAAGAAGGTGGCAAGGGACGCGAAGCAAGATGTTATCCCAGTGAGTAACTATGGGAAAGAATTTTAAAAGCACTGATAATTTGAAAGCCAGTTTTTATAAAGTCTTGAAGTTCATGTTTTTTTAAAAAAAATTTGCATTTTAGCATAATGGAGAGCCATTGCTATTACTGTTTTGTTTCTAGCCAGGGCACAGGCAGGCTCTGTTCATTCAGGTCTTAGGTCTCACTAAAAAATGATAAGGATTGGGGAGATGGCTTGGTGGTCTAAGACCTATCTGGCAAGCACAGGGAGCCAGGTTCAATCCCTGGTACTGCATGCCCTGCTGGCCTTGAAATCTTGGGCACACTTGTTATCCCAGCGCTGGGGAGGCTGAGACAGCAGGATCGCTGAGTCCAAGCTATGTAGTGAGAACCTGTACCAAATAAATAAATAAATAAAATTTTAAAAAATTTACTGACGAGACCTTTCCTGACCATCCTTCACAGCCCTCTACTGCAGCAGCCCACCAGCCTTTAGGGACTCAACTTGCTGAAAGTTTTCCATTTGTTTTCCTGGTTATCATCTAATTCACTTCACTAGAAAATGGCAGCTTTGTTTGGGAGCTCCATATTTCAGATGCATCTAACCACGCCTCATGAGAAGAGTTGATAAATAAGCTGAATCGCTAATGGTACTGGCTGTGCATGTGCGAGGCCTAGTCAGAATTTTTGCTTCAGGCAGTTCAGTCTAGCAGCAGCATTAAAAGAGGGTTTGGGATACGTGACAGGAAGGCTGAAGGCCACACGGAAATGGATGAGTTAGGGTTCCGTAGAAAAGAGAACAGAAACTTCAAAAAGAAATGTATTGTTGAAATAAAAGATTATTCTTAAGAGTTTAAGGGAAAGCTTTTTTAAAAAACACGGGATTGGAAAGACTAAAACCAGAGAGACTGAAGGAATCAGTGTATGGCAACCAGTGGTGGTTCTTCAGGCCCTGCTGAGATGGATTAGTGTCATTCATCATGGCCTCTGTCATTCTCAAGACCCATATTCCAGGGAGAGGGGTTTTGTTGGTTGGGCATTGGGTGTGTGCCTGCTGCCATCAGACTGTGCTCCCCAGCTGCTGGGATCTGTACACTGCTGCAGTGTGGGGAGGGGGCTGACTTTTGTGATCTGAAATAATCCCAGAATACACCTTTGTGCCAAATCCTGACAGGGAAGGGACAGAGGAGACTGCAAATTTGAGAGGTGGATACAGGTAGTAACCTAACTCCAGATCCTGCCAAAGGATCTTCAGCTTGCTTGCCTGTGAAATCTGAGGCACCATAGAGGTCTTCTGGATGCCTGCACTGTCAGTAAGTGTGACGAGGAGACTAGGATTCTTGGCCAACTTCCTGCCCCCTCTGAATTATGAAGTCAAAGGGGAAAGTTGAGGGCTGAATCCAGATGGGAGATGTGTTTTTCTGTCCAGAGTCAAAGGCAGGTGCTCTATGTGTGCAGCTGGGTGCATGCCTTTGTCATGTTGGGGTCAGGTAAGCAGTCTCCCAACATGCCAAGTGGTCAGTATGACTGTAGAGTTGAGTATAGAATGATACTCTGGGTGTGAGATGACATTTTCCTATAGAATAGTTGGCAAGAATTTTTGTGAGTCAGTCCTACAGAACAGCTTTACTTTTGATACCCTTTAGCTGTTTTATCTCTGAAATACACCATCCTCTGTTTTATCTTTGAAACCTGGAAGTAGGTAGATCATTTTGGTCCTTTTCTCATCTCTCACTCACTCCTTCATGTCCTTGTATTGAGTATCTTTACTCCTGTTCTGCTTCTGTCCCCAAAACGATTTATATGCCAAAATTGCTACTTTCTGACTCCCTTCCTTCAGAATTCTTCACTTCCTGCAGCTGATCCAGCCCTGGCATAAAAAAAGAAAATATTGGGTTTATCTAGTTTATATTATGGTATGAATGTCCCACCCCCACTGTTTAGTATACCGGAAGAATTTGAGATGGTGGTATGAAATAGTTTTCTGGAATGCAGCTATAAGGCTTCCTGGTCATTCTAGGGAACTGAACTGGTGGCCAGGATGAGCCTTCAAAAGTTGCTAAACCCAAAGATGAGACAAGCACTTCTGATGTATTTGCAGCAGAAATGTGAAGGAAGCCTTTGGTCTACTGTGTCATGTGGGAGCCTCAGGCCTTCCTTGAGCCTCCACTAAGAGCAGTTCCACTACCCTCTGCCCTCCCACCAGCCACCTCTAGAGCTTTCTGAAATCAGTGTCCTCCTAACACTGCATTCTTCACCAAAATGTTGTCTAAAATGGCCAACTTCCTCCCCTCCTTTCATAGCATCCTCTATGCATGGGAAGGAGAGGGAGAAAGGTGAAAGTGAGGCATGTGCCAGCCAGGGGTTATGCCCTGCAGATGAGTGTACTTTTGCCAATATTGCTTTGCTAGGTCCTCCTGGAAAGTCTGGTGGAGGGAGTGTCAGTCACATTTATGAAGCATGGAAACTGGCACTTGAAAAGACCAAGTGGTCTGTAGAGATGACCTCCTGAACCAGAGGCAAGTAGTCTATCTGTGAGGCTGAGGCTTTTCCATGGAACTGTGATGTCTCCCTTGAGCTTTTAACCATAAAAAGTGTCTTACTTTGAGATTTTTGTGAAGCAACATGAAATGGACAGTGCTGGCAGTTTTGGACAGTGTTTGTGTGCTATGTCCAAGTGGTCAGCTGGCCAGCTATGTCAGGGTGTGGTTTTCAGGAGGTTCCTCTCAGCTTGGCCTGCTACCCAGAAGAAAGCCTTTTCTTTCACATCATTCCATGTTCCCTGATTTTTCTGCTGTGGTCACTGTGCTGGTACTTGTGCATTGGAAAGCAGCAAACAGTGGAGATGGAAGGAGCCGTTGCCAGCAGTGATAACCTGCAGTCAGACCTGAGATGCCCTGTATTCGGTAAGCCAGAGATACTGTCTCATAACTAAACCTGCAGGAAAATGGGATTTCCCATGTCTGGAACCTGAGACTACACCAAGGAAAAAGTGCACTGATCAACAAAGCAGCCTCTGAGGGCCACTGCTCAGAGCAGTGGAAAAGTCTAATGAGATCAGTATGTACTCCACCAGCCAAAGAGGCTCACTGGGTTATCTCCCGTGTTCTTCATGTAGCAGTTTATATTTTCAGCTTAGTTGTTAAACTCACCAAATATATACATCTTTTGGAGTGAAAGAGTAAAAGTCCAGCATGGATTGTTTGCAGCTGGCCTAGGAAAGGGCCATTGTCTTCTCTCCCACATCCAGGGCTGGAAGCTGTTGCTCCTGCTACTGATCTCCCTTGGCCTCAACTGTAGACCCTCGTTTTCCTCTTCCTCTCCACTTTGATCCTGCTTCTCCCTGTGCATCCCCTTTGCTCCAACTAGACGGGACCTCCTCTTGTAGCTCCTGCCATGCCTGAGACTCTGTCTTGTCTGCCCTTGTTTTTTAATAACCTTTGTCTTTCCACACTCCCCAATTCCTTTCTTGACTTCCGTATTCCCAGGGTCTGGTGGCCTTTGTCTCTTCCTTGGCAGCTTGTCTGTTACGTGCACACTGGACTGTGCCAGCAGACTATCTTGGCCTGCCTGTTATTGTGCAAAGCTCCAGCTCCAAGAAGTAGGCCATGCTTCTTGGGTTCACATCCTCCTGGCAAGTAGAGTTCTAGAGCATTCTGGGTGGATCCCAGCCATGAGGTGCATGCAGTGTGATGCCTTTAAGAGCCCAGGCACGTCTACAGCCATATCACCCTGAGCACACCTGATCTCATCTAAGAGCCCAGATTCTGGGACTACAGTTGTCACAGTGGCCACAGGGCAATAGCTGACCTTCCAATTTTCCCAGCTTGTCAAACATTGATGGTGATCTGTCTCTCAGAAGATCCTGTGAGAATTAGAAGAGAAAACTAGAGGCACTACTGTGTGCATTTAGAGAGTTTGTTCCACTGCTTAACTGTGTGGTCTCCAGCAGGTGTCTTACCCTCTGAGCCTCAGTTTCCTTGTCTGTATATTGACAGCAATAACATATACCTTTGAAGGATTGTGTAAATTCTTAGTTGATGAGCAGAAAGTGTTTGCATACGTTAGGTATTTCGAGTATACCACTAGTGTTTGCATGGGAGGAGTAGAAAATAATATTGCACAGTTCTTGTGCTCTCGGCTGTCAGGGCTTCAGACTTTTTGGGCTGGCAGGCTCACTGATGACAGTCCGTTGAGGTCACAGCCAAATGAATGGTTTCAAGTACCTCACCCCCAAATTTCAAGGACAGGTGATATTTATCTATAGCTTGATTTCCTGATTCCCAGATATCTTTGTTCCTGTGTCCAGGAGATCAGAAGCAGTTACTTAGAGCAAGATCATGGCTGTGAAGAAGGAAGAAAGGAATTTTTCTAAGCTGTGAGCAGTGAGAAGAATTTGCATGTCATTTGAGGAGTGGCATGGCTTTGTGATGAGGACCTGGGCTGTCTCTCATGGCTCGTCCCTTAGTTGCGTCTGTGCTTTAAGTCTCTCCGTGTCTTGGATTCTTTGCAGATCAGACCCAGTTGCAGGGTCTGGATGTAGGTATTTATATGGGAATGCATGTTTACATGGATTCTAGGAAGTACAAGAAGTCAGAGAGTTCCCCACAGAGGAGCTTAGGCTAATAGGGTGTCACTTGCATGTGGAGTGGAACTCACGTTCCACATGAAGCACCCTGAACTCCAGAGTGAAGGGTCTCTTCCATCTGTTCATCTCTAATGCTGCTGTCCCCAAAGGCATGCCATTAAAAATGCTTTTCCTTCCCTGACACCGCCTGGTCCCAGCCCCTTGGTGGGAGCAACAAACTCCTGCTAGCCCCACCTTCTACTTTGGTCCTGTGTCCTGTGATCAGAGCCACTATGTTTGCTATAATTCAGGCTTTGCCATCCCTCTGCCCATGTTGTGATGCCCTCCAGTCCTGCACAGCCTTGCCTCCTCACTATTTCTGAACTGGGGCCTGCTCTTTGCTCTACCCTCTGCTGTGCTGTCCTCTCCTGGACAGCCACAAGCTTGTCCATGCTCCCAAAGTCTCTCCAGTGCCATTTGTTGAGTGGTAAATGGCATGGGAAGCTCCTGGTATTATGAGGGTGTTATAGCTGTCAAACTAGCTATAGATGATGTCACCTTAGTTAGTGCTCATGCTGGCATTGCGTGTATGCTGCTGTTTTATCTGTTTAGTCATGGTGCACACTGCTCATAGAGGCAAGCTCATCCAGCCCAGCCCCCTGGCTGTCCAGCTTTTGAAACTCCAGCTTGCAGAGAGCAGTGAACCTTAAATCTTACCCAGTGTGTGCTTGCAGGTGTGTGCATGTCTACCTACATTGAGTGTCCAGCTCTTACTGCACATTTTCTACACTGTCCTGGTTGGGTTTTTTTTAATTGCTAGTCTCACCACTAGGTTGAATTTAAAGACCCACTTGACAAATTACCTGTCCAGCTTTTGCTTCTGCATCTGTTGCTTTCCCTGTGGCAGCATCTCAGAAATTCTTAAAATGGCCAAGTCAAGGCCTTTGACATGGTAAACTGACTTTTCCTACTGAGCTCATCATGAGGAGAAAGTCACACAAGTAAATGTGTGAGTCTTAGACTGTCATTGGAGTGGAGAAGTCTCAGTGGCTAACAGATAAGGCAAAGGAGGGAAGGACTTCTGTCATGCAGTAGTCACAGATAGAGGGGCAGAAGCAAAGGGAGGCATGGCGGGCTCAGCCTAGTGCTAGTATGGTGCTGGCCTGTGGGCAATATCCCATAGGCAGGGCCATGCCCAAGTCAGTTCCCGACCCTGGCGAGAAGTAGGAGAAGCACTGAGAGGTGTGTGCTGTGTAGCTGGCTGCTGGCTGGCGGCACCATAGGTTCCTCTTTCTGAGCTCCTCTGAAGAGTCTGGATCTGAGATAGAACCCACAGACTGCTGGGGCCTGGTCCGAGTACCTGCTCCAAGGTGTGAGGCTGTTATAGATGTTCTTGCTCATTCTGGTTCCATTCTGATAGCAAAGTAAATGTCAGAACAGGTTTTTGTTGTGTGTGATTCCTGTGATGAAACCCAAGGCCTTATTCAAGCTGTATCATGAAAGCAAACCAGAGGCAAGTATTAGACTCACAGACCCATGGAAGGGTCGCCGACTGAGCGGAGCCCAGGTGTGGCCTGTGTGAAGTGGCTGTCTTTCCAGGAGCATCTTTGGATTATGTTATGGAACATTAATCCTGTTCTTTCTGAAAGTTAATGTACATTTGCTGAGTACTTAGTAGAGGCACCTTCACCTCAGCCCTGTAGGAGAGCAGTGTTCATCCAGCTCCATGCAAGGGACCTACAGAGGCAGCAGATGTGACAGGGGTGTGGCTGGCAGAGGAATGAATGGGTGGTTTGAGCTGAGAGTAGACACCAGGGCACAGGCCACCAGGCACCCTCGTTTTGTTTTTATTTAGATTGAAGGAGAGTTTCAGAGAAATCGCAGTTGAAATCTCTCATTAAACTACAGATGATTAATATAATAGTAGAATATATGTGTATGGATACTCATCCACATGGGTATTTCTTTATAAATTTATCTAAACAAACTGAATAAATTTGTAAATGATAAAAAAAAAAAAACCTCTCATTTCAGTTTAGAACCAAGGTAAAGTTTTGTGCTGTTGTTGAAAATGTGATTTGGTGAGGTAATAGTATTCAGGAGGTTTCTAGGCAATTAGTGTAAGAAAGCAAGCACTTTCCTATTCTTTAACACTTCCAACCTTAAACATTGGTTCAGTTAGCAGATAATTTTTTTCTTTCCAAATTCTTGCATATTTGTAAAGGTCTAACAAGACCTCCACTTTGCAGCTCACTGCTAACATTTCACTTAACAATTGTAGGCTTGGGAATTTTAATAATTATCTGAATTACCTAGGCATCAACTAGGTAAAGACCCTAAATAGTAATACTTTATTTTCACATATTAGGTATCATATTTCACTTCTATATCTGTTTGCCAAGTTCTCACAACCTTTGATAATATAAAAGTGTTTATTATGGTCTTCAATTTTTTGGGGGGTGGTCATCATGGTGCATTGAACCCAGGGCCTTGTGCACACAAGGCAAGAGCTCTACCACTGAGGCACATCCCCCAGCCCCTTATTATGGTCCTTGGTTCTAAAGGTTCTTCACTTTCATGAATGATGATTATGTGATTTTTTTGTTGTTGTTTTAGTAGGGTAGCTTAGAAAACCCATGTTGACCCAGTCTGCTGCCTGCCCACCCTGACGCTGTAGACCAACAGCTGCGCCCCTGCCTTCAGAACCCCTTCTTCTTCTGAGCTGTTTGCTGCTGTGTGGTGACAGTTTTGCCTCTGTCTTTCAGATAAGCCTGTGCAATGGAGGGGCTGTTGCACTATATCAACCCAGCACATGCCATCTCCCTGCTTAGTGCCCTCAATGAGGAACGCCTCAAGGGACAGTTGTGCGACGTGCTCCTGATTGTTGGGGACCAGAAGTTTCGAGCCCACAAGAATGTATTGGCTGCCAGCAGCGAGTACTTTCAGAGTTTATTCACAAATAAGGAGAACGAGTCACAAACTGTCTTTCAGCTTGACTTCTGTGAGCCAGATACTTTTGATAATGTCCTGAACTACATTTACTCCTCATCCCTGTTTGTGGAGAAAGGTAGCCTTGCTGCTGTGCAGGAGCTGGGGTACAGCCTGGGCATCTCCTTCCTAACCAACATTGTCTCCAAAGCCCCCCAGGCACCCTTCCCGCTGTGTCCCAGCAGGAAGAGAGTGTCTGTGGATGAGGATGAGACCAGCTCTCAGAAGCGCAGCGTCATTGTGTGCCAGGGCAGGAGTGAAGCACCCGGGAAAACCGTGGGTCTAAACCCGGCTGACCTCAGCCCCGTTTCCCGACTGTCCCCCAGCATCACAGGCAAGAGCAGTGCTAGCAAGGTGCATGGCCTGAAACCTGCAGAACCGCTCCCCAGTCTGTCCTTGCCTGAAAAGAGCTGGCCAAAAGATGGTGCTTCAGGGTTTGCAAAGTCCCTGGAGCATCCTGTAGAGGACCCAAATAGAAGCAGTTTGGTGAAGAGAAATGCAGCGCTGCCTTCCAAGCCTCCACATGACAGAGAGGCCGTGGACGACAGGCCAGGGGGGAGCAGTCAGCTTCCAAAGGGCAAAGCTATAGAGCTGGCACTGAAAAGGCCTCGGCCACCAGTTCTTTCCCTTCGCAGCTCCTCAGAGACACCATACTTGTTAAAGGAAACTAGTAAGGGAGGAGGTCAAGGTGAGGAGAGAAACTTGTTGTACTACTCCAAGCTGGGCTTGGTGATCCCATCCAGTGGGTCTAGTTCTGGAAACCAAAACATTGACAGAAGTGGGCCTCTTGTAAAAAGCCTCCTCCGACGGTCCCTGTCCATGGATAGCCAAGTCCCTGTCTACTCTCCTTCCATAGACCTGAAATCCCCCCAGGGCTCACCCGCAGCATCCAAGGACATGCCAGGCAGTGTTTTCTGTACTTTATCTCAAAAAACTTCTTTACAAGACTGCAGTGAAAGAAAAGCAGCCCTGGAAGACCGGCCCCCAGTGCTGCAGCCGCACCGCCTCAGGTCCTTCAGTGCGTCTCAGTCCACAGAGCGGGAGGGCACCGCCCCAGTGACGGAGGTGCGCATCAAGACTGAGCCTAGCAGCCCCCTGTCAGACCCCTCAGACATCATCCGAGTCACTGTGGGAGACGCGGCGGCTGCAGCTACAAGAGACTTGCCTCTGAAAACTGAGGAGGACCTGAAGGATATAAGCAGACTCCCAGCCAAGAGGAGGTTCCAGGCAGACAGAAGGTCACCCTTTAAGAAGGCAAAAGTCAGTGATCATGGACCCCCAGCTTCAGATGAAAACTGTGAGGATGGCCTGAGCTCTCCTCCCCTTGATGGCGAGTTCCCAGATTCTGACTTGAACAAAGACGAATTTGGTGAGTTGGAGGGGACGAGACCAAACAAAAAGTTTAAATGCAAACATTGCCTTAAAATCTTTAGATCAACAGCAGGTCTTCACCGCCACGCTAATATGTACCATAACCCAGAGAAGCCCTACGCTTGTGACATCTGTCACAAGAGGTTTCATACCAACTTCAAAGTGTGGACACACTGTCAGACCCAGCACGGCATAGTGAAGAACCCGTCCCCAGCCGCGAGCTCCCACGCGGTTTTGGATGAGAAATTCCAAAGAAAGCTGATTGACATAGTGAGAGAGAGGGAGATTAAGAAGGCCCTGATCATTAAGCTGAGGCGCAGCAAGCCTGGCTTTCAGGGCCAGAGTGGCTCCCCAGCGCAGCAAGCCATCAAGAGGAACTTGCGCTCGAGAGCCAAAGGCGCATACATTTGTGCTTACTGTGGAAAAGCATACCGCTTTCTCTCTCAGTTTAAGCAGCACATAAAAATGCACCCGGGAGAAAGAGCCCTCGGAGTAAATAAAGTTGCTAAGCCAAAAGAGCATGCTCCTCTGACCAGCACGGCAGAGAGCAAGGAGCTTTACCCGTGCCGCCTCTGTAATGCTAAGCTCTCTTCTCTTCTAGAACAAGGCAGCCATGAGCGCTTATGCCGGAACGCCACCGTTTGCCCTTACTGCAGCCTCAGGTTCTTCTCGCCCGCCCTGAAGCAGGAGCACGAGGACAGGTGTGAGTACAAGAAGCTGACCTGTCTGGAGTGCATGCGCACCTTCAAGTCCTCCTTCAGCATCTGGCGGCACCAGGTGGAGGTGCACAACCAGAACAGCATGGCCCCTGCTGAGAGCCTCTCTCCGCCCACACTGGACCACAATGGTGAGCTGCCAGCTATCACCCGGCCCCAAGCCCAGCCTGAGCCTAATAAGGTGAACCACGTTGCTGCCCCGCCCAAGGAGGACACTGCGCTCAGCGACTCTTCAGAGCAAGTGAACTTTGACTCAGAGGACTCTTCTTGTCTCCCTGAAGATCTCAGCATCTCCAAGCCACTAAAAATCCAGGTGAAGGAGGAACCCTCTGAGGATGCCGAGGAGGAGACACCTGAGACTAACACAGCCACCCGGGACTCAGGCCCCAGCAGGGAGACTGGGCTGTGGCCCTGCGAGAAGTGTGGGAAGGTGTTCACGGCACATAGGCAGCTGGAGCGACACCAGGAGCTCCTGTGCTCTGTGAAGCCCTTCATCTGCCACGTGTGCCACAAGGCCTTCCGCACCAACTTCCGCCTCTGGAGCCACTTCCAGTCCCACATGTCTCAGGCTGCAGAGGAGCCCGTGCAGAAGGAGGTGGATATAGGCCCCGTGCCCACCAATTCCCCCTCACCACCACCCCTGCCGCCCCCACCTCCCCTGCCCAAGATCCAGCCTCTGGAGCCTGACAGCCCCACAGGCCTGCCAGAAAACCCAGCCCCTGCCACTGAGAAGTTGTTCGCACCTCAGGAGTCAGACACCCTCTTCTATCATGCACCACCCCTGTCGGCAATCACTTTCAAGAGACAGTTCATGTGCAAGCTCTGCCACCGGACATTTAAGACTGCCTTCAGCCTCTGGAGCCATGAGCAGACACACAACTGAGACTCGCTATGGGCTGTGTCCTTGGCGACTGAGTATTTTTCAAATAAAGGCTGGAAATTGTTATGCTTGAATTTAGGCTTGAGATAAACCGATAACAAATAGAAAAGTCCTCATGCAACTTGAAAAATAAACTGAAATACCGCACTTCTGCCCCTCTCAGTGACTAGAGGGTTTGACTTCATTGCTATTGAAATTGGGTGAATTTTGATGAATTGTATGGTTCTTCATTCCGAGGTGTCAGCATAATCGCTTAATTGAGGTTTTTGTTTTTTTACTCGTTTGTAACTAGCTTTGGGAATGCTAGCAAAGTATTCCTTCCTTTGCTTATCTCAGACACCTAATTCTAATTCAATTTTAGCCATGTTCTTAAGACCAAAAATATCAGAAAGAAGTGGAGTCATTGCAGTATTGTTTTAGATCTTAAAATACTTTAGCAATAAAAAAAGATAAACCTCAACTTTAATAAATTATCCTGACACTTGATAAAAACGAATATTTGGTATTTTGTGGTCATGTAGAACTTTCTTTTTGTATGCAAATGGTAAGAAACTTAAATCAGCAATAGACACACTTAAAGTTTTATAAGATAACAGACCTCGGCCTTGGTCACTTAGTGTAAGAATGATGGTTGCGCTATAAAAAGACAGGGATAAAAAGCATGGTTCGCAGGGTCCTGCTAGTGCTGTTCCAGGCAGCTGCTGCCACAGGCGTGTTCTGAACCCATGTGTGGGCTGTACATACACCGTGCCCAGTCCTGGTTCCCACCCCAGGGAAGGACAGTCAGTGTCTGGTGTCCTGTGATTCATGCTGTCACAAATTGAAAAGGTAAGTATAGTTGGGACAGAGAAACCAAAGCTGATGTGTGGCACTCACTTGGAGTCTCATACTAGCGTGACAGATGAATGAGGGCATGTGCTTAGACAGGGCAGCCACTCTGCACCATAAATCCCTGCTCCCCTGAGCCCGCACAGTGGGTAGTTCCCGCAGTGCCACACTGTTCTGGAACAACCCACACAGTGCTTGTGTGTTCTGTCCACCTCACAGGTGTGGGCTCTGCAGCCCATTCTGTCAGCTGTGAGCCACGGCTTAATGCCCAGAAATACACATGAAAGCACTTATACAGGGTCCAAAGTTAGCTTTGCTACTTAATGTGGTCCAGAGGGTTTGGGGGGTGGAGCTTTTTGTGTTTTGTATACGTTGTAATTAGAAGAATTCTAGAAGGTATTATCCAAAGCTCAGTGGTGTATTTCAAAAGGAAAAACTTACTTCACTTGTATGGGGAGGGTTATGTTAAAAAATATTGAAACAAAATCCTTTTAAAATAGGGGCACCTATTAAGACTCTGAGGTTATACTTATTTTTTTACCAGCTGTTCTTTCAAATTAAAATCAATTACTGATAGAGAAATTTGTGCTCTAGCAGAAAAAAACCCTACTCATTCTTATTACCAACATTCCATACTGGTCATAAGAAAGATACTCTTTACTGCAACACAACATTTTTATAAACCACTAATTGACTTCATGTATTATAAAAACTATATATGAAATTTTGCCTTTTATCCTTCCACTTGAAAAAACTATCAAAAAATCCCAAAATATTTTAGTACTTTCTGTTTTGTTCAATTTGATGGAGAAAGGAAAATAAAATTAGGTTGCAGTTATTGATCCTTGCTATCTTTCTATTTGTTGAAGAAATCTATGCATTTTAAAGACAAAACTGACTTTTCGTGAAGGCAGCATCATGATGGGGGTTGTATGTGAACTCTGTCATGTGGTGTCTTTTGCTTTGAACACCCTGGCTGCTGTCACCTCTTCAAGAGGGCAGTCCCTAAGTCTCATCTGCATGGCTGTCAGAGGCTCTGAAAGCCCTATCACACCTTCTGTGTTGGCATTGTACATTCAGTATCCCAGGACTTGAAACTTTAGGCTACATTTTTGAAGGTTTTTTAAATATGCTTAATCAGTAAAAAATATTTTTGATCAAAATATAGACTCCACATATCTGTTTAGATTTTAAAAATTACCAGTGTTTTTGTCTTGTTCACATTTTTGTCTAGGCAAGAAATATAAGATTTCAAATAAAATTTTGAACCAAAAACATTTATAAATGCAGTTCTGGTTTTTCTATTGCTTTTTATACTGTACCTTAAATGCATTAGGCTGAAAGAGTTTATTTTGGTGGTCAAAAAAAAGCTTCCACTGGTGTAACTATTTTAAATGTTAAGTAGGATAATGAAAGACACATTAAATGCTTTTTGTAAAGAATGTTTATCTTGGCCAGTAGGCAGATACTTGGTGTAAAATAAATTGGTCTTTCATTTTTGCAGCTCTTTAAATAGTAAAAATATTCTTGTAAATGTTTCCTTCTGATTGTAATTAATTTTTAAAAAGGTAGAAAATTCATTATTTCTTGTAAGTATTCAGGATGCCTGCTTTTTTATGCCGTTTGTGAAAGAATGTAAAATGTTTTAATATATTCTGTTAACCTGAGAACTCGGTTATTTTTTTTATGTGGTAGATGGAGGGAGTAACAAAATGTGTTTTTATTATTCAAAGTAAGCAATGGAGGTAACAAATATTGTACATTTTAGTTGTAATATTTCAAGATTAATAATAGAATGTTCATCTTTAAGACTTGTATAGATTTAGTTTTTCCAAAGTGTACAGTTCAGTAACAACATTACTTACATTTGTGGGAAGATGTGTGTCCTTGGTTTTCTGTTTCAGAAGAGATTCTGTTGTTGTTTGCCTTTTTGAGACAGGGTTTCACTATGCAGTTCAGGCTGGTCTTGAACTCACTTTGTAGCCCAGGCAGGCCCCAAACTCATGGCAATCCTCTTGTCTCAGCCTCCTGAGTGCTGAGATTACAGGTATGCACCACCACACCCAGCAGAAGAGATCATTGAAGGCACTGTACAACTTGCCCAAGACTAAACTGGTTCTTGCCTAAGTACATGTCACCCTCTTGACATCACCGAGAGGAGGCTGTGTGATGTTGGAACATGCCTGCCCTTGCTAGGGCAGGTTGCTCGCAGCAGACTGCAGTTGGCATTGGCCACTTCAGTTGGCTCCCAGACTGCATGTGTGTATGTCTGTTAGAAAGGAACATGCTGGTGTTTTTTTTCCGTACAGAAATAATTAGGTATCACTCCTAACAAATTTCTTTATAAACTTCATCCAGTTAATCATAATTGGAATGTTACAAGTCACTTTGTTAATTTCTGATGTCACAATGTTTTTTGCAATAGCGAAATGCATTATTGATTTAACTAATGCTGATACACATTTAATAAGTGTAATTTTTTAGCAGTGACTACTAGGGAGTTTGTTTTAAAAACAGGTTTTCCCCTTTTGTGGTTTTAGCACTTTAAATTAAAGTTCGATGTTTGCATAATTCCCAAAAGGGCTCCTCTCAGGAAGGGCTCTGGCTCACTAGGCAGTGTTTCCACAAGACTGGAGAAAGCTCATGGCTATTGAGAGTCTGGAGGATAAGAACAGAACAGAGTTCATATTAGGTGTTTTTAAAATTCACTTTAGAGTCAGGTTTTGGGAAACTGAAGTATTTTACTGTAAGTCTTTGAAATAATTGAATCCAGCGTTTTGTTATTTCTTAGTGCTGTCCGAATTGTTAGTTATTCTTGGTCAACAATGAGAATCAAAAGGTGATAATTGTTCCTAACATTAATCCTAGTCTCATAGTTTTCATTGAATAGATGCTTACTGCTCAAAGAACAACATGTGAGTGGTTTTACAATTGTGTGTTTTGATTGTCATGCCTCAGCAGAGGAAATCCTTCAGTTTTAAAATAAGCTTTTTTGAAATGAACTTTCATAGTGAAATAATGTTAATCCATTGCTTACTTGTACCCAATTCTACTGTCTGTTTACTTTGCTGAAATATTGACTGAGAATGATTGGAGTCAATAAATGTGCTGTATTTTGCTGAGTCCTAGTCTCCTTGATTTTGAGGCACAGTGGTAGCAGTGGCAAGGAGTAGCACTCTTACATGGGGAAGGCAGAGGACACCTCCCACCCAGGCACCTCAAGCATTTCCTGCTTGCTACAGAGTTAGCTACAGCCTGAGAAGCTTTGCTTGGCCATCTTTTACCTTTCTGTTCAGGTTCATGGTTTCTTACCTGCCTTTTTTATTCTCTTCTTCTCCTCCTTCTCCTTCTCCTTCTCCTTCTCCTT